>CAIGQQ010034599.1:1735898-1797147 GCA_903798035.1 Danio albolineatus | reverse complement strand
CCCCCCAATCAATCCAAATAAACCTGTTAAATCATCTGGCGAAATTGCCTTTACATAGCACTATACTGTATATCACAGAAATACAAAATATTGTAATGTCAGATTTTTCCAATATCGCGCAGCCCTAATTCATGTATACAGACATTTGTTGAACTAATTTCCATGACCTTTCTAAAACTTTGTGGGTTTTTCTGTTTTTCCAAAACTTTTCCAGGCCTGGAAAATACCATGTCAAAATTCCATGACTTTTCCGGGTTTTCCATGACCGTATGAAGCCAGAATAGTAATCATTAAAGTAAATGATGTAATTATATGTATTTTTATATTCTGGCTAAGGCATAAGACTAAAAAATGTTCATTCAATTAAAAATTGTCAGGCCAATGATTCCCATAATTCTGATAAGTAGCCCAAACTGTCTGTCAACAAATGTAGATTTGTACATCTGCGCACTTAGTTTTATATTCGCATCACATTAGTACAGTTTTAAACAACTTAAACAACTTTTAAACAATTTAAAAACAACAAACAAAAAATCCCTGACATTGCATGACTCGGGCAAAAATCATATAATAAAATCCCCCGACTTTGAATTTCGAAATTCCACAATATTCCAGAAATTCCATGACCTGGGGGACTCCTGCTTTTCCACCCTCCATCACGAGAGGGGGGTTTTCCAGTATGACTGGACAAATCTCTTTGAGTAAATCCAAACCCAAATGCCAATAATGAAATGCCTATGTATAAATACAGTATGTTGAAACTGTGCAATGTAGATGATTACAATAAGCATAAAATAAATTACGAGAAACGAAGAGTCTATCGTTCATGCTGCTGGGTTTATACGTTTGGTTTAAGTTCATTGACTTGCTGAAGCTGACCTTGCTCCTCCTGGACAGTAACACTGTTAACTCCACTTGAGTCCCAAAGTGAGCCGTCATTATTGTTTGATTCACAAGCATTGAACCTTATCAAAGCCAATACGCGTCTCCTGAACTCTTTGGAGAAACAGAAGTAAATAACAGGGTTGATGGCGCAACGGAGAAGCCCAAAAATGGCAGTTATTTTGCTAGCTGTCCACTGCCTCCATTCACATTCACTCACTTCTGTCGAAGAGTCGATGTGCACTGGATCAGCAGTGTTCACGATTAAGGTAATGCTGTAGGGTGTCCAGCAGATGAGAAAAAACAGTACAAGGACTGCAATGATCGCTGTTTTTCTGCCTGTTTTCTTTTGCTGGCACATAGAGTCACGTTGAAGCTTCAGCATGATGGAGGAACAACAGAACAGCAGCACAAGTGTTCCCACAACGAAACTGACATGATGCAGAAATCGTGAGGAACGGTGTGAGGAATCAGATGGATAAGAGTAAATGCATTCATCTTCAACCTGACCAGCGCTGTCAACACTGATGGGCTTTAGATAGATCCAGTCTGGGATGGAAAGGAGCAGGCAGAGGAGCCAGATAATCACACAACATCCATGAACCAACATGGGCTTTTTACGAGACAACTTCTGAACTCCATGAACGACGGACAGGTAGCGGTCCACACTGATGAAGGCCAACATGAACATACTGCAGTAGAAATTAATCTAAAGAGACAGTGGAAGAGAACAGTTATTACAATACAGTCGACAATACATGACAAATTTTAGTGTCTGTTAAACACACACAAAATGTATATAAATTATAAATGGAGTTTTTGTATTTATTTTAGTTTCATGTGGCTTTTAAACTAATTGTTTTCAGGAAAACATTTAGATTTTATTCATTTTTATTCAACAAGAGAAAAAAATAGCAATAAGGGGAAAATTAAATTCATAAATTATTAATAATTCTAAAGTGTCATTTTTATATTACGTTTTTTACCAAATGCCATTTTTGAGCATCAGCTATCCTTTTCTTTTTCATTGAATTAATATAATATTTTGAAAGTACCACTGGTTACGCAGTAAGGATAGATTTACATTTAACTATTTTCATTTACATTTATTTACATTTTCGCAAAATTGCGATTTGAAAGAGAGCGATTTGATTGGAAAAGTTTTGATTAGTTCGATGCACCATGAAATATGATAACAAGCATGTATTTTTTGACACTTTAAAATTGTTCTGTAACTTTGTGTGTATGTGACTTTGTAAATTACATTTCTGTGTATTCATTATTCACTTGTAACTGTAATTTAGCGTTTGTTGTAATGCAATTATTTTGTTGTTGTCTTATTATTATTATTTAGGCAGAGGCTCTAAATAAGCCTTTTGGGCATTTAGCCTCTTCTTGCACATTGTGGCTTATTTTCAGTTTTATTCTAATATTTTTGTATTGTTTTGCAAATAAAGAAAAGAACAAAGAAAAGAAAGACAATTTTGAAAAAATGTAACACAATCTAAATGTGAAGGCTTTTCTGTTGACCTTTTAGCTTTAGAATTTTTCGCACTTCAAATGGCAAAAACATTTGCAGTTGTTTCAACCTTAATGAATGTTAGCGCCAGTGTTTTACTGCTTTTAAAATAGTTTAGTGTGCCTGGATTCTTAAAAGTTAAAGATTTTATTTGTAATTTATTTTATTTAAGATACTGTTATTGTCTTTATGTCATGACAACTGACTGTTTAAAAAAATGGAAACAATGTTTAAAAGTTTTAAATAAACAGTAGCACGCTTTATAATTATGCTAGGTCTTTCTTTGGTGCTGTTGAAACCTCTACTTCAAACCTGTAGCTGTTATGAAGTTGCATTTTAAATCTCAAACTACAATTCTGATCAGAAATTAATAGATCCAGACAACAAATTAGCCTCATGTCACATGACCAGGCAGATGCACTATTAAAAAAAGATTAGTTGACTTAAAAATTTAGTAAAAACAATGCCTTAAAATTTTTCAGTTAATGAATCAAGCATAATTATACAAATTTGGTTAAGTCAGCATAAAAGTTCTAAGTTTTAAAGGGATTACAATTTTTTTAAAAGTCAACTTATTGCTTTTAAGGCAGTGGGTTTTCTTACTTTTTAAACTACTTGCTTTTTACAGCGTATTCAAAACATGTCACAACATTATTATACTACAGCTCTGCATTTACTATTTAAAAATTTAATTAAAACAGTCTCTTTACCAGATCCCATTTGAAAACCAAGTTTCATCTAATATCCAGTATTCATATTCATCAGCATGGTATCAGAATTTTATTAAATTCTTCAACCATGCAACCACAATGAACATCCCATTCAACCTTTGAGACCAACACATTAACAAACCTCCAGTAACTCACCTTAAACAGAGCTCCAGCCAGTTTGCAGAGCTCTGATCCCATGATCCATCCTTTAACTGCATCCACGGCCCAGAGAGGCAGTGTGAGCAGCAAGAGACTGTCTATTAAGCTCAAATGAAAGATGAAGATGTCCATCACACTGTAATTCAGCCACTTACGCCACAATACTGCCAGAACCAGTCCATGTCCCAGCAGCCCCAATACGATCCCCAAGGAGTAAAGCAGGGGAAGGAAGACCCCCATTGCATCAGAGACTGCTTTTGACTGGCAGCCCAGTTCTTTGTTCTCATAATTATCATAGTCGAAGGAGTTGTTACTCTTAAACAATCCGTGTAGCTCTACCTCCATGTTTGACTAAAACAGAAAGAGACTTGTCAACGGTCAGTGTGAAGCTGGAGATCAGCGTCTGACTGTCTGCTTTATGAACAGTGACGAGTGTTTTTTTCTTTACATGTAAGCAATCACATGCTGGGTTTTCACATGATGTTGCAACAATTGTGAAACGGAAAGTAAAGTAAAGCAGTGGGCGGAACTACAGCTGTCAACTGAATATAAAATTACACACAAACCGAAATCTTCTCCTCGATGACAAGCGCACGAACGTGTTAGATTAATATTGTACTTTCGATAGTTTTTCTAATGTATATAAGAAACAAAAGTTATCATGTTCAAGTTTGCAGAGCCTTTAAGCTGCTGTTAAGCTGTTGTCTGAAAACTGAATGTCAAACAGGCGTGTTTTAATGCTGGGTGCGCAAGCAAACGTAAACAAAGGTGCATGGTTAAAACGACAAAATAAAATACATAAAAATATCATCTACAAAAGCTTAAAATCACTTACAGGTGCTGCCATGTTTTGAATCTCTTTGTCACGCCTGTCTTTGTCCTTTGTAAGCAGTCGCGTTTTCTGTGGTGTCATGTAACGCATCTGCTGGGACTCGTGGCTCACTGTTTACAGTACGCGAACAGGGAGAAATAGGAGTAGAAGAAGGTAACGGAGATGTTATTCTGTCCTTTTTTTCTTAATCTTAACCCATCCGGGTAGTTTTAGTAGGGTCCCTCCTACTCCGCACTCTATGGTTAGGCCTAAATGTATTTTAGAGTAACAAAAAACTTTGTGATCGAACGATTTCTGCAGATACAGCGCCATCTACCTTCACCAAAACGCTGTTGAGTTGAAAACGAAACCTGGATGAAGCCAATTTATGTAATATTACATCAGCTGTAGCCAAAATACAATGAAGAAATAAATGTTCTGGTCTGACGTGAACAACTGGATAAAACAACATATTTCACTGTTTCCTTCTGTTTTTTGGGACATTGTGAAATTTGGAATACATTTGGACTGCAAGGATGATGACTTAACTGCAAATTCATTCATTTTCTTTTCGGCTTAGTCCCTTTATTAATCCGGGGTCGCCACAGCGGAATCAACCGCCAACTTATCCAGCATTTGTTTTACGCAGCGGATGCCCTTCCAGCCACAACCCATCTCTGGGAAACACATCCATACATTCTCATTCACACTCATACACTACGGACAATTTAGCTTACCCAATTCACCTGTACCGCATGTCTTTGGACTGTGGGGGAAACCGGAGCACCCGGAGGAAACCCACGCAACCACGGGGAGAACATGCAAACTCCACACAGAAATGCCAACTGGCCCAGCCGGGGATCGAACCAGCGACCTTCTTGCTGTGAGGCGAACGTGCTAACCACCCTAACTGCAAATTGTTTACTTATTATACTTAAATTCTTCATTCACAAATGCAAAATTTTGAAACAGCTCCTCAATTGATTGTCTTGAAAAAGGAGTTTGCCACCTATGTAGAAGCCTTAAAAATAATGAAAGGAGAGAAGGCTAAACAATTGTATAATTTGTTTCAAGATTATGGTTTTATTTAACCCCCTACAGTGTTTCTGTTATTAAGTTACTTTATTTTTGTATTATTATTATGTTTTTTTTTTCTATTTGTGTGTTCCTTTGTTTGTTTTGTGTAATTTTATGGCTTTATTTGAGTCACTGTACATTTGACATGTCTCAGTTTTGTGCAAAGATATGCTTGGATTGAGTTTGGCCTAAATTGTTATGTTTTTTTGAAAAGCAAAAAAAAACAAAACAACATCAGCTGTAGTAGCATACAAAAATAAGCAGAATGCTTCTTTTTTTAATCTGTATGACCGCATTTACGCATATTAGGCTACATCAATCTATTGTTTATAGAGGACGAAACAATAAATAAAGACGCAAATATATAAATAATTATATCCATACATTTCTGCATGAATAATAAATGAAAAAATAAAAATGCAAATAAATAAATAAATGTATATAAAAAATCTACAAATTCCTGTATAATTAATAGTGGCAGGTAAACAATTAAATAAATTACTTTTGGGGCAATAAGAAAATGCTACACTGAAAGTCTAACCCCCCCATCACCCCCTCAAACATTCAAACATTTGAGTAATTGAATTAATTATTTACCTGCTCGCACTATTAATTATTTAAATTTGTGTTTTTTTATATGTGTTTTTATTTATTTGCATATCTATTTTATGTATGTTTTATTTCTGCAGGAATTTATGTATTTATTTGCTCACTTATTTATATATTTGCATATTTATTAATTGTTTTTACAGGTTACGTCCAATGACTTTTTTGTTATCTGTTGTTTTTTGACACCAGTTATTCATAAAGAAATATTGAAGACAAAAAAAAGAAAAGAAAAAAAGACAACAAAACATGTTTTTAGAAATGGATGATTGGGGTATACCTCATTTGTACTTATTTTGTCTTCTATGAATAATGCATGTAGTCATAACTGCTGAACGACAGTAGCCTACTAAATGAAAACAAAATACATGTTTTCAAATCGAAGTAAATGCTCAGTAAATGTTGTATTTGAGTCTCTCAGTTGTCCGTTGTGTAGAAAGACAGATGTAAAATCACACACACACAAATCTTTAAAAAATTTAAAACTCATAAAATAAACTATGATGTTCAATTCAATTCAATTCACCTTTATTTGTATAGCGCTTTTACAATGTAGATTGTGTCAAAGCAGCTTCACATAGAAGGTTATAGTAAATTGAAAATGTCAGTTTAGTTATTAGCTAGTATATTATTAGCTAGTATATAGCTGAGTTCAGTTCAGAATTAAGAATTAGAATTTGCAATAGTGGGACTCTTTCACAAAATCACAAAATCTTAAAGCAGTTGAGAAATTCAGTGGAAATGCAGTTACCATTTAGCCTTGGGGTTTATATGTAAACACCTAAAGACTAAACAAAAATAATATGCAATTCTATCCCTCTGAAATTGAAATTATTACAATTTTATATTGTCTGCAGTGGGTAAAATTATGAGCCGATCTCTTGAGATGGTTTTTAAAAGATTAAATAAACTAAATTAAATAAATGAGATAAAAAAAACTAAAGTAATGACTTTGGTGATGTAAAATACTATGTAACTGAACTTTGATTACCACTGAACTTTAATGAATATTCTGTATTTTAAAGCGCAATAAAGGGATGTGTTTTACTTTACTCCTCAACCCAGACCAGTTGAAAGTGTTCAAGGCATGCAGAGATACATTGAGGCATACATGAAATTTGCTTACACTGTTGATGGTAGGCTTGTGGGCAATTAAAACGTTAGATGTTCTTTACAATTGTTTAGAGTAAAATCACTGAATTTTTCGTATGCATTAGACCCATTGATGCAATATCACATAATTTCCCTAAAACTTTCTAAAATGTCAAACATTAAAATGCCCATTTATTTCTGCATTACCTAATAATGTGGTACTCCCACAACAACATGTAAAATGCAAACAAAAATAAAATAAAAATCCACATGTTTTTGACTCTTTGATGTTTAAGATTTGTTGGTGAATTCATTTGCTGTGCTCATCACTTGCTCACTACACTCTCAGAAATAAAGGTACGCGAGCTGTCACTGGGGTGGTACTTTTACAAAAGGGACACAATTGTACTTAACGGGTCCACATTGGTAACTCAAAATTATATATGAGTACCTAAAAAAATTAAAAGGAACACTTTCGTACTTTTTAGGTACTAATATATACCCTTGATGTATTAATATGGACCTTTTAGGTACAAATTTGTACCTTTTTAAGAGGCACCCCATGTGACAGCTCGCATAAATTCATTACTGAGAGTGTAACTGCTGGTATGATCTGACTACTCTCAACAAACCACTACCTTGAATTCCTTTACCCATTCAACCCATTCATTGGTGTATATTTGTTGCAGCAAAAATATAGGTGAGATGCCTTCTATAGTAGTTTTACTCTTATACAGTTATACTAAAACTTCACAAACATAGAAGTTGTCAACCATTATCACACCTGTACATGTGATGAAACCTGTACATGTGTACATAACGTGTCCCTTGAAATTTCAAAATGAAACAGTGATAAACAAGACAGTACACAATACTTTATGATTTGTATAGAGCTGATTGAAAATGATTGCTGAGCAGAGTTGAAGGAAGCTTCATTATGACTGCATAAGACTATAACTTCTCTGTCACACCTCAGACTGTCCAGCTGAGGGAGACAATTCATAAGACTATACCCAAGAACTTCCCCGATTACTAGTTCAATTACTTTAATGACGTCACCTCAGCCTGGCTCTTTTGTCCATGTGTATAAGAAATAGTGCAACCCACGTGCATTAAACAAGTATTCAACAGTGTTGTGTCTGTAGCCTTGTTACAAATGAACGGTCTTTAACTGTATTTTCTTCCTTAGTTTAATGTACATATTATAAACTATGCTGTGTTCATTTGTTACAAGGCTACAGACATAACACTGTTTAATACTTGTTTAATGCACGTGGCTTGTGTCTTATCATTCAGATCTTATAGTGATTTTTCTGGAGTGAAAGCACTTCATTAAAGTCCATTACTTTGAAACAATTGCCATTTGACAAGACATCTACTTTTTTGACAACTGATGTAGAATTATTTTCGATGAAATTT
The DNA here is from genome assembly GCA_903798035.1 of Danio albolineatus. Lineage (NCBI taxonomy): Eukaryota > Metazoa > Chordata > Actinopteri > Cypriniformes > Danionidae > Danio > Danio albolineatus. The sequence goes on along the minus strand of CAIGQQ010034599.1, from coordinate 1,788,872 downwards.
TCAGATCACATCATGCTGTGTGAACATCATAGTGTGAGCCACAGCAGCATAGAAGCAGAGCTCATTAATATTCATGACCCTTCCAAATAAGGTAAAACAGATCAATTCATTCTATAGGCTGTTTTTCCAGCTACGACATGGGCATATAAAACTTTTTCTTTGTGGCACTTCCTAGGTCACATTCTGCATCTTTTAGGTAGATTGCAGAGCGTAATTTAAACTTACTGTATCAGTGCATTTTATCTGGCGCCTTTAAACAAAATAAATTTAAATTAACTTTACAAGTCAACTTACATTACATTAAATTGACTGAAAAATGTTAAAAGTATCTTATAAGTAGGGCCACACGGATTCTACGCACGCAGAATTCCGCAGATTTCAGCAGATTTTTAGCCCATCATTGATTCTGTTTATTTACTGGTGTAAATGTGTGTAAATTTCTATTTATTCAGTTTTTAAATTAATTTAAGTAATAATATTGACTAATATGAAAATATTCATATGATTTATTTACAATACAGTTTGTAAAGTACAATTTTCTGTCTTTTAGTAGAGATTTTATATGAGAGACTTGCTTTGTTTACCATATAAAGTGGATTTAATTGGATTCACATTATAAACATTAAATACAAGTTAAAAAAGTATTACATTTATTTCACATATTAAGTTTTTAGTTACGATACTCACAAAATCATTCCGCATAAATCTGCAGATTTTTAACAAAATACTCAGGAGAAATAGCAAAAAATGTCCGCTGATTCCGTCTGGCCCTACTTATAAGTTTATTTTAATGAGTTAAAGTAACATGGAAACATGTTTTCATGGCTAATGAGATTTAATGCTTTATATCATTGTTGTATTTTTACATAAATATATAATTTATGGTGAATTATTTCAGCCATATTTTGACAACATGTTTTCACCAAACTTGAAATCTGAAAAATTAAAATGGTTCATATAATATGTGTAGGCTTTAACTACAGTATATGTACCCCTTTATGTATGTAGAGATGTCTGTGTATATAAAGTAATGGAACTTCTTGTTTTTTCGCGGTTTTTACTGTGTATCACCCCTCCTCCAATCTAAAACTTTTAGACACGTGTCAAATGTGTAACGTGGCAAGACAGACAAAACTCAGAAGTACTCAATTTAACGCATTTCTTAGTTTAATTTTCAAGAATGAAATGAGTAAAATATATAAAACTTTTAATGACTCTTATAAGTAAAGAGAAAATGTAAGTTTAAATAACTGAAAATGAGAGATTTTGTTGTAGATCCCTCAAGATAAATTGTTAAAACACTGATCCTAAAATGTTGTCCACATATTATTATATTGTCAGCAAAGATTGTTTTAATGTTAAGGAAACTATCAATCAGTGATTTAACCTGATTTAGCTACAATACTCTTAATATTTATAACAATGTGATAGGTAATACAGTCAACTGTGAAGATGTACTGTATGTACATGTGAGCTTCCACTCATTTTAGTTTTAATTTATAGAATTTCAATAATTAAATCTTTTTAATAATAAACTAAATGTTTTTCAAATGTTGTTGGTGCAAATTTTGTTGACTATTAGATATGCAGCAAAGACTATATGCATATGAAGTCAGCAGTTAGTGAAAAATGACACTTTAATATTAATAAAATACTGAACTTAATAACATTGTCATTATTGTGTAACATAAAATCCTGAATTATGTCATAACAGCAAGCCACATTGTTTCACACATACATTTCATTAGATTAGAGACTAAACTCATTTCTTTTTGTTAAGTAAAATTACAGCAAGTACTTTGTGCTAATATTCAATTATTATTTTTTCAATTCACCTTTATTTGTATAGCGCTTTTACAATGTAGTTTGTGCCAAAGCAGCTTCACATAGAAGGTTATAGTAAATTGAAACAGTGTCAGTCCAGTTTTCAGTGTTGGAGTCCAGTTTAGTTCAGTTCAGTGTGGTTTAATATTCACTACTGAGAGTCCAAACACTGAAGTGCAAATCCATCGATGTGCAGCTCTACAAGTCCCGAACCAGGCAAGCCAGTGGCGACAGTGGCAAGGAAAAAACTTCATAATAGTGAAGTTCCAAAGGTTTGTGCATTTGCTTATACAAATGATATGGAAATTTAAATGGAAATTATATTGACTAAATGGACATTATAAAAAATACACAAAAGCATGCACATCAATCAAATATGGGTGCTCAGCCAAACAACAAGAAGAAAAAAAATACATAAATAAAGGCAGCAGTTGTCCAAAAATATCAATTTATTAACCTAAAAAGACAACCACAAAGCTGGTGACCTTTTGAGTGCTCCCAACACCATAAGACTATGATCCATCATACAGTTGCGTTTTCTTTAGGTTACTAAATGGAAATTATAAAATGAGATAATATTCTAATTGTGTAAATTTTATTTTAATATTGCCCTTATAATTTTACATTTATATTTTTGAGAGACTAAAATAAAGTAAAACAAGCAGAACAAAACAACCCCCCCCCCATTTAGCAGAATTAAAATAATAATGATATAATATAATTAGTCTGTTATTTGTCTATGATTGTAATATAAACAATATCAATATTGCACGACATGTAGTACAAGTGAATTGAATAAACTAAATTGGCCGTGGTGTATGAGTGTGAATGAGTGTTTATGGATGTTTCCCAGTACTGGATTGCAGCTAGAAGGGCATTCGCTGTGTAAAACATACGCTGGAAAAGTTGGTGTGTTCATTCCGCTGTCGCGACCCCTGATGAATAAAGGGACTACATCGAAGGAAAATGAATGAATGACCTTATAGCGTATATATGAAAAAACTATATTGACAAACCTTGTCGAATGACAACTTCTCAGTAAGGCAACATGGCAAATTTAAACACCAAAAACGACTCTTATTGCGCAACATTTTGACGTGAAACTGTCATCACACACTTGTCAAAATTTTTTAAATCATAAATGAGCACGTACAAGTGCTTTGTGGTCGGATTACAAAACAGCTAGTCAGCATGCTGACGATAATGGAATTTTTGCAACAAAAGCATAAACTATAGAATATGCAGAAAAGCTTACAGATACATATATTTATGTTGAAAGGTTATGAGTGTTTTCTTCTCATGTTCAAAAGCAGCAGTTCTGAAATTGTATCATCATTTTATATAGAAATGTTGTACTTTTTAGTCGTATCAACTTTATCATGGCTAACGTGACACGTTTATAACAGTCAGGTGACATTATTTTATTGGACTTATAGTTTGGCTGGATCACAAACACCTCAAAACCTATTGACATTAACTAAAAGCCATAGATGTAAGATTTCTAACCCTAGAGTTGTGACTGATACTCCAAAGTTCCAAACAAACACCAAAAAAACGTCATTGCAAGTGTGACAGCATTTCAAACCCAATACAGCAGCTGAAGCAGGGGTCACCAAACTTGTTCCTGGAGGTCCGGTGTCCTGCAGAGTTTACCTCCAACCCTAATCAAACACACCTGAATGAGCTAATCAAGCTCTCACTAGGTTGGAGCTAAACCATGCAGGGACACCGGCCCTCCAGGACCGAGATTGGTGGTCCCTGAGCTAAAAGAATGAATTGGCATAAAACATGTATAAACATGTATGAAAATATTTTTGTTATTTTAATCAACTGTATTTTTATAAAAAAGGCAAAATAAAGAGGTTCAATTGTGATTAGGAACAGAACAAAGCAAAATTATGTTTTACTTCAATGCATTGCCATAAATTGTAAATGCAGAGAAACTTTAATCTTAAACTTAATCTTTTACATAACTATTTATGATCAGCATCACCAAAATCTCAGTTTCACTCTACAACATAAATGAAATATATAAAATGTGTGTGTGTGTGTGTGTGTGTGTGTGTGTGTGTTTTGTAGCATAAATAAATGCTGTCTGAAGGAAAAAAACAATCTATCTATCAAACAAATTCCAAAAAAACATTTACACTTAATTGCTATTCCTTTGCGGCTGTTGTTCTGAGATGATAATAATAATTTCTTCACAGCTTTCACATCCTCCCCATAGCTAAAGAATAAATTAAATGAGTAATGCTAAATTTCATTAGACGTTTAACAGAAGACTAAAAAGTTTGTTGTAGATTTGCCAACACATCGCTAAAAATAGAACATTAATCATGCTAATGCTTGTCATCTACTGTACTGTCAATCAAAGCATTTATAAGATGAAGTTGAAACTGACTTTGCTTGTTAAGAGAGTTTTAAGAAAAAAATAAAAATGGATGAGTAGCCTCAATTGTTTCAATTCCTGTTTATAAAACCAAACCCAGACAGCTCAGAAGGTGATTCACATCGTGGTGACAGCTTCCATGAAAAAGCAGAATAGATGAGTGAACTAAATCATCGGCATTTTATTGAAAAAATCTGATATTTGTCTTCTTTTTAAATATTTGGAAAATAAAACGTATATTATTTTATGTAAAATACCCCATAGAGAAAATTGCCTGACCAAAATGATTTGTTCTTTCCTAACATTTCCTAAATTATTTCGTTTTTTAAAACAGCTATAGTTTTAGCATATTAAAACTGTTGTAAACATGTTTTGGTCACACTTTATTTTGAAGGTCTGTTTGTTGAATTTAACTTACATTGCAGCTAATTCTCATTAGATTATAAGTAGACTGTTAGGTTGGGGTTAGGGTTTGGGGTTTGGGTTGATGTTAGTGTAAGTTGACATGTTCTTGCAAAGTTTCGTAGTCGGTTAAATGTCTGTTGAATGTCAGTATCAACAGATATTAAGTAGACAGTCTACTAATACTCAAATGGGCCATCGAAATAAAGTGTTACTCTATTGTAACTACTGTTTATCTACAGTAATTATGTAATTTGGACAGTAAAACCATAGTTAATTTCAAAATCAGAATCAGAAAGAGCTTTATTGGCAGGTATGTTTACACATACAGGGAGTTTGTTTTCATGCATCCATGGTGCAACAGAATGATACACAGATAATTAAAAAAAGTAAATAGAGAATAAAAGTAATGAGAGAAATTAACATTTTATAATATATATTTTTTGAACATGTTTTTGTGCTTGTTACCTAACTGGTTTGGCCTGTAATACAAAAGTTAACATGACAATTAAATTGATTGGCAACAATCCCTGTATTAGTAAACGATTCAAAGACTCATTCATGTAAATGATTTATTTAAAAGGCTTTACAAAGCAATTTAAAACACACAGATGATCTGTAGAAATATATATAAAAAATATCAAAAAGCCTTGTTTAAAGAGAGAGTTTGTCCAAAACTGAGAATTCTGCCATCACTTATTCACCTTTCACTTGTCACAAACCTGTTTGAGTTTCTTTCTTTCTCTTTCACACAAAAGAAGATATTTGGAAAAACTTGTAAACATTGACTTCTATAGTATTTTTTTCCTGTACTCAATCATAGTCAACAGTAACAGGTTTTTAACTTTTTAAAAAAATATATCTTAATTTGTGTTCAACAAAAAATTGGAACTCAAAAAAGTTTGGAAGCACTTGAGGGTGAGTAAATAGTGACAGCATTTTATCTTTGGGTGAACTATCCCTTTACACACAACCACTATTATTACACACTTCAGTATTTTATAATGCCACATTTAAAAAAAAAGGAGAACCACGGAAAGCTTCAGTTTTCGTACAAACAAAAATCTTGCTGACTTTTCCGATTCCAAAGAAAAACAAGCGTCACTTCTCCTCTTGCCCTCTTGTCAGGCCATGACAGAAAAGTACGAAGTGTTCTCGCTCTCCACTGAGCTGAATGATCCAGTAGGTCTTCGGGTGCTTGATCTCCGGCCGTTTGCCCATCCCACCAACCCGAGGCACCCCTGGGGTCCTAAAGCAGCCTTGCACATCTGGGCGAGCTCACGGCGAAACTTCACCCCCACAAGACCATAAAGTAGAGGATTTAAAGCACAATGTGCCAAGCCCAGACTTTCTGTCACCGAAATTCCCACATCCAACACATTGTTCAATGTACAGGATTTGACAATGACGCCTAACATCAGCAAGCTGTCAGTCATCCGCAGAGCATTATAAGGCGCCCAGCTGATCACGAAGACAATGACTAAGGAGATGATGAGCCTCAGTGAGCGGCGTTTCTGCCTACGTGTGGCATGGCACAGAGCTTTGAAAATGTGAAGGTAGCAATACAGCATGACAAATAAAGGAAGCATGAACCCAAGAACCATGCTCACCAGCTGCATGCCAATCTGCCATTGCTTAGAGTATTGTTCAGAATAAACAATTTGGCACACCATCCGATTCATGCCAGGAATTTGCACCAACTCACGGAAGTGCATGTCTACTATGGACAATCCCAAACAGATGACCCAGATGAAGGCACAGGCCAGCTGAGCGTGGCAGGTTTTCCGTCTCCAGCTGATATTGATGGCGTGGACAATAGCCAGGTATCTGTCAAAGCTGATACATGCAAGGAAGAGCACCCCACAATAGACATTCAGCGAGAACAAAGCTCCAGTTATTTTACACATGACCTTGCCAAACACCCACTCGCTGATCCACTCGACGGCGAAAAATGGCAACGTTGCAGCCAGGAGAAGGTCTGAGATGGCCAAATGCAGCAGGAAGGTGTCTGTCAGTGAGAAGGAGCAGGGACTGTGTCGAGATTGACGATATCGGCGGATAACGCAAAGCACCAGCACGTTACCCACTAGCGCCAGGATAAACACCAGGATGTAAGCCACAGGTGCAAAGCGACCAAGAAAATCCCATGTTTCTGTCAGACTGCAGGGGGCAGCGTCAGGATTATCATCATCATAGGAAGTATTGCTGTAGTCATAATCTGTAACCTGTAACAAAACAGATGCCTTTCAATATCTTAGTCAATTTAGCTTTTTAAGTTCACCCTGCCATTAATTTACTCATCCTCAGGCCATGTAACAGGCAAATCTTAAAAAGGTTTCCTGTTTCTGTCTAAAAAGTTGTGTAAACGGCCCCTAAGATGTGGGTGACTTTTTTATTAGTAGTAAAACGGGTTGTCAAAAGAATCAACTTTGGTCCCAATCATACCTGTCAACACTGGGATGTGAAAATAAGAAATTTCTGATTAAAGAGCAACGAATGAATCTCATTTATTATGATTTTTCATTTGATTACATTAAATAACAGAGGTGTCACTTTAAAATACATTGTAATAATGTTATAATGAAAGCATTCGATTGCTTTTCTAACCTTTTATGCTCATTTAGTTGTGTTTGGAAAAAAAAACACCAAGATCGACATCTTTAGATGTTATTATTATTAATTATGTGTATATGTCAGTTCAAACAGGCACCCAAAACCGAGACTTTCACTACGCTTCAAAACGCATGTACAGAATCCGTTTGGGAAACTGTGGCTGTTTCTCAATCCCAAGAACGCAGAGAACGGACTTGTGTTCTTGTGAAGACCGGTCTTGCCAGGTCACATCGGAAGAATGAACTCGGGAGACTGCGAGGACAGAGAGCGCGTCCCGTGAGAAATGAGATGCTGCGTTCTTCTTGATGGTCACATGACCCTCACGCATCTTTAACTTAAAATCATTTAAACATTACATCATTCATACAGCGATTTATTGTTATCCCCATTTTTACAATATATACTCTGCATAAAGACTTTACAAATACATGAAACACATCACAAATAAAACAGATTTTAATACGAATTTTAACAAATAGACACCCTTAATGTGTTATTATGCCTTCATTAATTTTTCCAGATTTTCACGTTATTGTTATCTTTCACCGTCTCATTGAGGGAAACTCCTGAGGTAAATAAGTATATCTCTGAACTTATTGAATAAAATGCTGCGCTTCCCACCTCCAGTCGCAATGACTTCTGGCACTTCTAGAGCGAGTTCGGCGCTCAAGTCTGCATCGGTGCGTCCTCGATACCGAGAACACATCCGAACACATCATGCGTCCTCCATTCTTGCGGTCTTGAGTATTGGAACTGAACTTTGGCAGCTGATGATGACATTACACGAGAACACGAGGATGCAAGACCGCTGAAGAACGCTTATTGAGAAACAGCCCGTGTCTATTTATCACTATGAAGCGCGTCAACTGAAAGTCACGCACATCTTTATTGCGTGGTTTATTGCAACTGTTTTGAGGATTGCATAGGAGGAGCGACGGCACCTGTAATGAAAAGGAAAGGGAATCGCGGCGTTTTTTTAATATTTATTTCAAAGTGTTTCATGCCTAAATAAACCAAAAGCACAGAACGGACTCACATATAAGAGCAATGGGCGGCCCCTGGTGGTTCGGCGGTAAGGGTTGCGTATAGGGAGGGTCGGCTCTTTAATGTTTATTGTCACCTTTACGAGAAAGACTGAAAATATGAGAGAAATACGGGAAAATACCTTTACGGGATGATAGTGGGATATAACTGTAAAATACGGGTGAATCCCAGGAAAAACGGGAGGGTTGACAGGTATGGTCCCAATTGATACTTAAATTTTAAAATCAATTTCCTGCTAATATTTATGACTGTAGGTCATAAATAGGGTATAAACGTTATTGCGTCATCACTCTTCACCCCTGTTCACCAAGCATGAACACAGATACACTGTTTCAAACACTCTAGTGTTTGTTTATCTGTGTGTTTGGTGAACAGAGGAGAGAGTGGTGAAGCAATGACCTTCAAAGCCGCTCACTGTCATTTCTTTTGAGCACATGAACTCAATGGCCAGTCAGCGGCATTTAGGAAAGTGCTCAAAAGCGATAAAATGCTACTTTGGACAAGCCTAAGTAGAACATTACATAAGATTTGTAGCTGAAGCTGTTGTAATTATAATTTATAAAATGGAACTCGGTTACCACTGTAAAGTACAAGCAAAACAGCTGTGGTCTTATGAAGCAAAACAAGAACTTTATGAAAATTATCAACATTTTTGGAAATCAACGTATATGAAAATTAAACGTGGTTTTATTGTAGTAAGTCTAGCAGCCAGGGTTTACTTGGTATATTGATGTTTGTAAACAGTTTTACTAAAAATATTGTGGGTAGTGTACCATAATTATGCTTCATTTGTAATTACAGTGATTTAAGTACAATATGCACCAGTTATTTGCTTTTATTTTTGTTTAATTTTATTCATTTATTTCGGGAAGTCAAAAAAGTAATTAATTTTTGCACACTGGTTGTTTCTATTTTAAACCCTCACATGCTTATTATTCAGCACATCAGATCTTTGGTCTGATTTAGAGCTGCCTACTCATTTAAGTAACAGAAAAAAGTAAACGCAGAGCTGAATTTGGCCAACCGAAACAGCATATTGACTCTTTTTGAGATTTTTGCATAACTCTCAGGCACATCTGAAAGTGAGTTTTGATTAGCTTGTGGATCTTTCAACTGTTTCAGATCCAGTTCAGTCCATTTTCTTTACTATTCAGTTCTCTAAAAATGAGATCAAAAGTATGATTCATTTGCAAATCTGAAATCACTCCATTTTGGTGCAGATTTTTTTTCTAGTTTTTCTAATAGTGTGAAAAATGAAGAATAATGTTGTGCACATTGTGAATGTTTAGCTTCAATATGGCCTAAATGTATCATCAGGAGCCACTTTGGTGATTCATGGGTATTTATCTGACTTTACCTGTGTGTGCGTGTGTTTTTTAATCTCGAATGGCAACATTGGACAAGGATTATGAATCACCAAGGACCATGGTGTCTACTTTAATTATTTCCAAGAGAAAAAAAGTCACCTAACATGGTCTGAAAATGAGTAAATGATTGGCAAATATTCAGTTTCAGGTGAACGATCCCTTAAATTTATTAGCTGTTGAATGGCGACTAAAACTCACCCCTGAGACCTCTGCGGCTGTTGTTGAGTTGTCCATGATGAGCTTCAGAGAAGTGAGACATACAAATAAAATAGTAAGCACGAGATGTTGGGCACGTCTCGTCTCTCAAGCTATCTTGTCTATATGTCTCTTCTTTCTGTTGGACAAATATCATAAAAAAAGCAAAAACAAAAAAAAAGCGTTAGACCACAGAAACTGAATCCACGTTGTCAAACTACAACAAAAGCCTAGAATGTGGAACTGAAAGCTGCATGAGCAGAAAAAAAACTGCATTCCTTTGATAAAAACAAACAAGCAAACTGATGTGACATTTATATTCATAATCTGTTGAGTGCAGACAATTTTTTCTTCAACAAAAGTTAATTTAATTAATTTATGAATACATTTTTATCGAAAACATCTTGACATTTTGAATACTAAAAGGTTGAGATGGATTGGTCAATCTGAAAGTTTGTAAAAAAAAAAGTTATAGTAAAATAATCATTTGTAATTTATAGACATGAAATATTTATTGTGTAAACCTGAGAAGAGTAGAGTACAACTACAAGGAACTGAAAGTGCTGAAAAAGTTTGATATATGACATAAAATGAATCATAAAATAATATTTTTTTATAATCTGCCATCACCTTATAATACTGTACATGTTGATGGATCTGGTGTTGTAGTTAAAGTAAAGCATTGTCAATGTAATTATTATTTGACTCTAGTTTTACATTTAATGGAATTTAAATTTGCTGTTATTCATTTTAAAAAAAGATTTACACTCTGAAGTGAAATTTCTTAACAGTAAAATTGACTTATTACAATTTAATCAGGGACCCGCATTAACTTTTACAACATAGTAGAAGCAAAAATCAAAGTCACGTACCTGTTGTCTCTGTGCTGTCTGCGCAGGGCTTGACTTGCCCAAAACTGATGATGGTCTGATTACTTCTCAAAGTGTTCAGGAAACATGTTTATCTTTGTGCTTCCTGCCTTTTTTCTTTCTTCCCCTTTCACTGTCCAAAAAACCATACACTTACTGGAAATATTTTCGACATCATAGCCAGAATTTTTGTATTTGTAGTAAAGTACCTGTAAATCTAAGAGGTTAAAATCATTTGTTGAAATGTTTATGGGTCCGATGTGGTATATGGTAATTTTTAATAAACAGGAAAGGCAAAGCCTTGCTCTTATTAAATTAATGATATTATACATGATGATTTGTTGTTTAGATTTTTTTGCGATTGCAGTCCAAAATGTCCAACCCACAGAGACTTTTCTAAGACATTATTTAGTATTTTTTTTCCCTTTGTGACATTTAAAAAAAAATGCTTTTGTTTGTTTATTTATTTAGGTAGTAAAACGGCAACGTCTTAATTATTCTGGGCAATATTACTGTCTTTAAGTAACTTGATTATATGGTAGTGTACAAAATTGTGGTAAAATGGATTTAAGCCTTTGAAAACTCTATAACCAGACTTAATTAACTGAGGCTTTTACACATGAATAAAATTGAAGAGCAAACATAATCAAATCAAACTAACTCTCACAAAAGTCAAAACAGGCACTGAAAGTTACCAGAGACACAACAGGCAGCTTTATTTATAGATTTCAATTGTGTTTTATCATGTGTTTTTACTTTGCCATTCTTGACCATGAAAAACATAAAATGATGACCCTACAAGACTTTATGACTTGGGCCCCGTTTACACTAGTGCGTTTTCGTTTTAAAACGCATAAGTTTTGCTACAGTTACGCCATCCATCCACACTACGCCGGAGTTTTTAAGCCGTGAAAACGGAGCGTTTTGGAAACGCTGGAGAGGCTGTTTTCATTCTAAAACGCTGCTGCTGCGTCTCAGTGTGGATGTGGGAAAACGGAGACCTTTAAAAACAGAGGCGTGGCTGCTGAGATCCGCTATGTGACTGGGGATTTTGGGTCATTGCATAACCTTCCCTTATTCGTCAAGCGCACATGGCTATAACGACACTGGCAGACGGCAGACCAGCCTTCACTGTAAACACTGTATTTTCGATAGCCATGGATGTTTTATATTCATTGGTTACTTTAAGTAACAACTCGACCTCGTCGTCTGTCCACAAAAAGACCTCTCTTGCTTTATTTGCCTTGCGTTCATCGTTCAACCAGCGTTTGTTGACTAACAATAACCAAATGCCGAGCGAGACACGTGCTTCCTGTTTATACTTGACCGCGCATGCCCAGAGTGCGCGAATGGTCACGTGATATATGTTTCTGGTGGAGTTGTGTGGAGGGACATCTGTTGAGTGACGGTGGGTGAAACGCTAGTGTGGACGCGGATCGTTTTCATGCTTAAACGCAGTTTTAAAACTAAAACGCACTAGTGTAAACGGGGCCTTAGTTCTGTGTTCCTTAGATTGACCAAGAATCCCAAATTGTTTTCCAAACTGGATATGTCAACCTCTGAAGGGCACTCTGGAGTGAAAACTGTCATAGCCACCATGTTGAAGTGTAGTTCGAAACTGAAGTGCCCAAAACACTGCATTGTTTTTGAAAGTGCACATCCCTATGTCCTAATGCCTTAAGGCTTCTAATTCATTTTGTGTTGAGCAAACTCACTATAGAACTAAAGACTGAACCCAAAAATTGGTTTACCATCCATCTAGCTGCCCTATTTAGAGCAGAAGCAGTGGTTTCTCAAACACCACACAAGCAGATTTCTAAAACTGGGTGCCAGACCAACTTCCCTGATCACTCTTTGTGCATTATCTACCTTGCCACCCTAAATAAACACAGATGTGAGGTTTTTTAAAAGGACTCTGGGGTGGACACTGATAAACAATGGATAAATACTCAACAACACAAGCCCTCCAAACCCAAACCCCAGTCTGCCACCTCCCACCTCCCTAGCTCTAGGGGTATGTAAGTGACCATCGCAGATGGAGAACTTAAGCCTGTCACAGTTATAGAGCCAGAAAGAAAGACGGGGTCTACCATTGGTACAAAGCAGGGATGGGCAACTTTAGTTCTGGAGGGCTGGTGTCCTGCAGAGTTTAGCTCCAACCATAATTAAACACACCTGACTATAGCTTTCCATTTCTCTTGAAGACACGGGCAACCTACAGTTCATGTGTGCTTGATTAGTGTCAGGACTTGGAACTTCCCTAACCTAGTAGAGGCAAATGCAGGGACCATGTCTTTATTTGCCAGTTCCAAGTCCTGTCTATAATGTGTTTTCTTTTGCCAAAGCCAGCTCTCCACTCTGGCTCCTCCTTTGTTCTTTGTCCCACCGCCTCATTTGATTATGCCTCTGTTTCCACCCCAGCTCTGCAAACTTGCAGCTCTGTCTTGGTCCTTCTGGTCTCTACTGTAAACCTGTCTCTCCACCTGCTCAGTACTGCCTGGATCTCCACCTACACCTCCATCTTTATCAGTCACCCCAACCTGGTTTTACTGTCTAAAGGCTGATTTATACTTCTGCGTAAAGCGCACGCAGTTGCTCCATCGCTCCAGCCTCTCAAAAATGTAACTACACGTCGCAACGATGCGTAGCTCAAGCTCTGTGATTGGTAGCTTTGGAAGCGCTGGAGAGTATGGGCAGGGGTGAGAGCCACACGAGCCAGATAGAGCAAGTGTTTACAAGTGTGGATTCCCGTTAAGGAGCTTTAAATGAAAACTATTGTTTTGTGTTTACCTTATGATTAAAGATGTTGCATGTCCGTCGGTTCCTGCCTCAAGATGTGCGAGTTTGAGACACTTGTACACTAAGGTAGCGAAGAACAAAGAACGAAGATACTCAACACAGAGGAACATAAAAACCTCAATGCCAGCTAGTGATTCTGAAGTGTTATTGTAGAGCAGGGCTATTCAATTAGTTTGTCATGGGGGCCAGTTTATGAAAAGCATGCCAAGCGAAGGGCCGGAGGGGTGTGACTTGCAATATGTGTGAGGAAGCAACTACATATGTTGCATTTTTGCTCCTTAAGACGTTGGCTTTTTCTACACTAAAATGTATGTATGTATGTATGTATGTAAAATGTATTTTGAAACTACATAATATCAGTGCATTTTACAATGTGGATTTTTTTAACAAACCTTCAATCGTTGTATTTCAAAGCACAACAAAAGCAGTGTATTGTTTAAGCTTCTTCTACATTCAAACACATTCATGTGTTTTGAACTGCATAATTATGGATGCAACAATTATGGATTTTGGTTGTACGATAATAGTTTGATGAATAATCATGGTTTCACAGTTATCATGTCTAATGTAAATTTAAGCTTTATTTTAGGTAGGCCTAATTATTTAGATTAACTGTTGTTATAATCTGTGTTCATACACTCGGGAGCTGTCACTGGGGCAGTACCTTTTCAAAAGGTACATATTTGGATCTGAATGGTCTATAATAGTACCTCAAAAGTACTTTTTGGGCACATTTGTGTACGAATATACACCTTTGAGGTACCACTGTGGACTCTTTGGGTACATAAACCTTTTGAAAAGGTACTGCCTCAGTGACAGCTCCTGTACCTTTATTTCTGAAAGTGAACATACATAATCATTTTAATAATAATTCATCTAACATATCTTTTGTTTACATTGCACTGAAAGCCACGCACAACCTCACCGCAATGTTTTCTAATATGTGCGCCCGGAAAGCCGCGAGCGCGTTGTTCCGCTTCATGCACACATTGGAGCGCGGAAAGGACATGAGAGTGGAACGGCCCGCAGGTGTAGTTAATCCAGTGTGCGTGCGAATTAGCCTCGGCGTAAAAGCTCGGAACTTTAAACTAGCGCACAGGTGGCGAAACTGTTTAATTGCAGCAGTTTTGTTCTGTGCAACAGAAACCCGCAATTGAAAAGCCTTTACGAATAAATAACCGCGACGAATTAAAGCGCAGTGAAATCGGCGAATTGTTGCTTTCCTAACAACGATATCAGTGCATTGTACAAAAGGCCTTTTCTACAAAAATATCCAAATGTTTTCGGCTGCCAGTTCGACTCGCTTAATGTCAAGCTCTGCGCAGCCTTCAACTGCAGCTCGTGCTGTATTGAACAGGCCCACGTCACTTCATAACTATAGCGGCCGTTTTTAGACTGAACTAAATTTATTTCTGATGTCTTGTTCAAACTAATTGGAGGGGCAGAATAAATGGTCTTGGGGGCCGAGTTCGGCCCGCTGGCCGCCAATTGAATAGCCCTGTTGTAGAGCAACACAAACAGTGTGCAGAAGTATAAATGCACAACAACGAGCATTGCATTGCATGCACTGTGCAACACAACGATCACTTGGCGCAGAAGTATAAACCTGGCTTAAGTGTTCACAATGGCACCTCCATGCTTCCACCATCCTATGGATTTGATGTTTCGAGTTGAGAGAATGCTGGTGTCTCTGACTGCTGCTGCTACCTGGACCATTATTTATTTTTACCTTGCTTTACTTTCCAAGTTTTATTTGATTATTTTTTGGCTGGTTTTATTACCATTTAAGACATAATTCTTCTTTTTAAACTGACCAAGTGTCAAGCTGTCTTACCTGCCAAATGCGAGTTTCCTCCATCTTCCGTGAGCAAGTAAACACTTTCTTATGCAGTGTCGGTTGTATGCTGGTTTTGGTGTAGGTGGTCATAGTAAGGGCTATCTTCATATTTACTTGCGTCTTTATCACTTGCTGTGCTAGCTAATATGTTTTTTTAAACCTGTCTGCATAAGTGTCTGTAGTATGTCTATGTTGATGCTTGTCATTGGCTTATTGTTTGCTTTTATACATTTTTATGCAATGCTCCAGGACTCATTATCACCCTCCGGCTTGTGGAATATTAAATATGCTCTTTTATACATCTCTATGTCTGCTTTATCTTAATCCTAAAACCCAGTCGAACCTGCCTGTCAGTCTCTACAATCATTGTGTTCTTGGAATCACCCACCTGCCTTGCTACATACATCAGGATTCCTGATGCAAAAGATGTTCAGTTATATGTCCAGATAGTCATCAGTTATACCCATTTTCTGATCTTTTGACTGTTATTTTTTTGTTGTACTCTAAGGCCTAATGGACTTGTTGGTGGCTTGTAGTTTTTAAAAACACATTCAAGTGTAGACTTCAGCATGTTGATAGCCTGTCTAGTTTTGAAGCACAAGTACTAAAGACAGATTTAAATGACTAGTTTTTTAGACCTCCCAAAATTAGCATAGCCTTAATTAATGAATTTTCTCAGTTCCTGTCTGATTTATTGTCTCGTTGGGTTGGTTTTAGGTGATTTTAATATTCATAACTGTTGCCAATCTAAACCTACGCTTTAAAAACTTCATGAGCCTTTTAGACTTATTTATTTTAGTGCAGACTGTCTCCAGCTCCACTTATTAACAAGGCCACAGTTTGTATGTTGTTTTGACCTATGGTTTTTCGGTATGTATCCATGACATTTTTCATGCTGGCATTTCTGATCATTTTCTTGTGAAGTTTGAACCTGTTATTTCATGTAATTTCATGTAAAAAGTGTTTTCTATGCAAATACTGCTCTTGAGTTTTCTAATTCTTCTAAACATTTAAAATTTCTTTCAAATGTTGATGACTCTTTGCAATCTTGTAATTTGCTTTGAATGAATTAGAAAATTCTTAAAAGTAAGAGGCCTAGGGTCAGAGTTTAATTTGTGCTGGAACACGCCAGATCCGGATCCGGCACCTCTGAAATCTGAAGACTCGTCCGCTGTTCACTTTCTTCCGTGACTCCCCAACCCTCCACTCTTTACAGACAACACCTATCCCCAACCCCCACCTTACCCGACGGTCACCACTTCCATGCACGACACCTATCCATCATCGGGTACCATGCTGGATCCATTACCCCAATTTGTTCAAGGACGATGCAATTCACAATTTAAGCACTGCCTTGGGGTCAGTTCAAATCCCCAGCCCTGGTTAATTTCATAGCTGTACTCTTAGGCAAGAGTGCAGAAGGGCTGAGTGCAGGTGGAAAAAGGATGGGCTTCAGGTCTCTTAACAGATTTTAAAAGACTGCTTAAATGCACATCAAGGTTTGGTTAGAGAAGCTAAATATAAATAATTTTCAAACTTGATTGCTAAAACTTAATAAAAACTGAAAACTTGTAATTTTTTAAATCATAAATTCAGTTATTAATCCAATTGTTTGCTCAGTTCCTGTTGACAATCTGGAAATGTGCACAGATATCGCTGACGTTTTTGTTCAGAAAATACAAGATATTAGATCACACCTCTTTCCTTCTGACAAAGATCACTCTAAATTGGTCCCTCCATCCAGCAGTTTCACAAGCCAATATCCTGATTTTTGCTACTTAAAATAATTTCTCAGATGAAACTCACCTTTTGTTCTTCAGATATACTGTCTTGCCATCTATCTAGAGAGCTTTGAGACACAATCAGCCCTTCTCTCTTATCTGTAATAAACAACTCTCTGATGCCTTCTAAGAGTGTTAACCACATCCTACTTTTAGAAATATAAGACATAGGAGCAACCGGATTTCACTGAGCATATAGACTATGATCTCTCTGCCTGATAAAAATGTTGAAATACATCAAATACATAATCTGCTTAGAAGAAAACTCAAGTAAAGATTCCACCTGCAGATTAAAATGGTGTCTTGAACATTGAATGCACACAACATATCATCTAGCTGCTTGCCATTGTAGATTCATTTTCAATGATCCATAATAATGTGCAGTATGTCTGAAAGGAGCAATTTAGAATTCAGAAACATTGGTTTGATTATAAACAAATGTTTGTCTATTAAGTCTCCTCAATTTTGGAAGTCATTGTGTTTAGGTCTGTGTAAATAGGTGTTACTTTCTATTCTATTCTGACATGCGATAAACTGTTAATTCGGTTAGCAAGCCGTGTAGCAAATCATTCAAATCTGGTGTCGATTAAATGTAGATCTGAGACTACTGTAGGGAAAACAGCTAAAACTGTTAAGTTAGCACTTTTAAACATCCGATCACTTAACAATAAGTCACTTTTACTCAATGATTTTATCAGCACAAATTGCCTTGATTTTATGCTTTTAAATGAAACTTGGCTCGATGACAGTTGTAGCGCAGCAGTCCTGAATGAAGCAGCTCCTTTAAACTTTGATTATTTGAGTGTTTGCAGAGCTAATAGGAGAGGTGGAGGCATCGCTGCCCTGTTTAAAGATGTCTATGAGTGTAAACAAGTGTCATTTGGTGATTATTTGTCCTTTGAATATCTGAGTATAGCACTAAAGGGTGCTCCACGCATTTTACTGATCATTATCTACAGACCTCCAAAATATTCTCCAGCTTTTATTGATGATTTTACAGAGCTGTTATCAATAGTAACCTCTGAATTTGACTGTTTTACTATTGCTGGGGATTTTAATATTCACGTTGATAATCCAGAAGTCAATGCTACAAAAGAACTTATGACTGTTTTTAACACGTTTGATCTGACTCAGCATGTTCAAGGACCCACACACAATCGTGGACACACTCTTGATCTACTTATAACTAAGGGTTTACACATTTCATCGACTGTTGTTAAGGATGTGGCACTATCTGATCATTTCTGTATTTTCTTTGATGTATTGATCACTCCAGCCATTGAAGACAGATCTGTCTCTGTCAGAAAGAGATGCATAAATGAGAATACTAGTGAGCAGTTTATGAAGGCCATATCACTAAAACCAAGCATATCTGCAGACTCTGTCGATTCTCTCCTTGATTTGTTTAACTCTAAAATTAAGAATGTCATAGATGATATTGCTCCTGTTAAAGTCAGGAAGAGAACTGGCAGACAGAAAGGACCTTGGACAAGGTCAACATCGGTAAAGATGATGAAAAGACAATGCAGAAAAGCTGAGCGTATGTGGAGGAAGACGAAACTAGTAGTCCATTACAATATCTATAAAGACAGTCTCCATGCTTTTAATGTGGAACTAAACACTGCTAGGCAGACTTTCTTTTCAAGCCTTATAAACAGCAATATAGATCACACCCGTACCCTCTTTGCAACGGTAGAGAGACTCACAAACCCCCCCAGTAGGATTCCTAGTGAACTACTCTCTGAAAGCAAATGTAATGAGTTTGCTCATTTCTTTACTAATAAGATCAATAATATCAGAAAGGCAATCAGCTCATCCAATCAGCCAAACTGTGTCCACGTCAGACAAGCTCAATCACAACTTAAGAAATCAGACATTATGTCTGATTTCATGGAAATTGATGGTAAAATCTTAGAAGAGGTTGTGCAAATTATGAGAACATCAACCTGCGGTCTTGACACGCTGCCCACATCATTCTTTAAAACTGTATTTAACTGTCTAGAAATGGATCTTCTGAAAGTGGTGAATGCTTCACTTCTCTCAGGGATTTTTCCAAACTCACTTAAAACTGCAGTAGTTAAACCCCTCTTGAAAAAGAGCATCCTGGATAACACCCTACTGAGCAACTACAGGCCAATCTCAAATCTCCCTTTCATTGGAAAAATCATTGAAAAAGTTGTTTTTAACCAGGTTAACAGGTTCTTAAGCTTGAAGGGGTGTTTAGACCATTTCCAATCTGGTTTCAGAGCACATTACAGTACAGAGAGCGCCCTTATAAAGATAATCAATGATATCCGCCTAAATACAGATTCAGGCAAACTAACAGTGCTGGTATTGCTCGATCTCAGTGCTGCATTCGACACTGTCGATCACAGCATACTTCTGGATAGGCTGGAAAACTGGGTTGGGCTGTCTGGGACGGTCCTCAAATGGTTCGGATCGTACCTTGAAGGGAGAGGTTACTATGTCAGTATAGGTGACCATAGGTCGAGGTGGACACCCATGACATGTGGAGTCCCACAAGGCTCAATTCTGGCACCTCTCCTGTTTAACCTTTATATGCTCCCTCTGAGCCAAATAATGAGAAAGAACCAAATCTCCTACCACAGCTATGCTGATGACACTCAGATCTACATAGCCTTACTGCCTAATGACTACAGCCCCATTGACACCCTCTGCCAATGCATTGATGAAATTAACAATTGGATGTGCCAAAACTTCCTTCAGTTAAATAAAGAGAAAACTGAGGTCATTACATTTGGGAACAGAGATGAGGTTCTCAAGGTGAATGCGTACCTTGGCTCTAAGGGTCAAACAACAAAAAATAAGGTCAAGAATCTTGGTGTGACTCTGGAGTCAGATCTGAGTTTCAACAGTCATGTCAAAGCAGTAACTAAATCAGCATACTATCATCTCAAAAACATTGCAAGAATTAGATGCTTTGTTTCCAGTGAAGACTTAGAGAAACTTGTTCATGCTTTTATCAGCAGCAGGGTGGATTACTGTAATGGACTCCTCACTGGCCTTCCCAAAAAGACAGTCAGACAGTTGCAGCTCATCCAGAACGCTGCAGCCAGGATTCTGACCAGAACCAGAAAATCAGAGCACATCACACCTGTCCTCAGGTCTTTACACTGGCTCCCAGTTACATTCAGAATAGATTTTAAAGTATTATTACTTGTCTATAAATCACTAAATGGCCTAGGACCCCAATACATTACAGATATGCTCACTGAATACAAGCCTAACAGATCACTCAGATCTTTAGGATCATATAAACTAGAAATTCCAAGAGTTCAGTCAAAGCAGGGTGAATCTGCTTTCAGCTATTACACCCCCCGCTGCTGGAATCAGCTTCCAGAAATGATCAGATGTGCTCCAACATTAGGCACATTCAAATCAAGACTGAAAACACATCTGTTTAGCTGTGCCTTTACTGAATGAGCACTGTGTTACGTCCGACAGATCGCACTATTGTGTCTTTCTTTTCTTTTCATTCTTTTATAACTTGTCTTAACTCATTTTAATCTGTTTTTATCTGTTTTTTATTATTTGTTTTTATTTTCTTATACTTAAATTTTATTCCTATTTATGTAAAGCACTTTGAATTGCCACTGTGTATGAAATGTGCTATATAAATAAACTTGCCTTGCCTTGCCTTGCCTAACTTTCTGTACATTGCTCTACAGTTACAGTTACAGTTGGCTCAGAATGCAGACACCATATTTTTAACAGGAACTAAGAAATAGATCATATCTTCCATGTTCTTGCCTCACTGTATGAGCTTCTTATAAAAATTAAGAGTTAATTTTAAAATCCTTTTCTGACCCAATCAACATCTGTGAACCTATTAGACCACATATAGCTTGTAGGCCATTAAGATCCTAGGATCTGTTTTTTTATTTATGTATTTTTTTATCTGTCCATCAGTTCTGGGGGACACACATACACACTTGCGAACGCAACATTATTATGTAATGTACATTTTTGAAGAACTGTTTTATGTGTGTGATATTCTGTTATAAATAAAAATGAATAAAATAAATAAAATAAAATAAAAATGAAATAAATAAAGTCAACTGTACATAGATATGTGGCTTCAGACCAATGTAACAGCATTGCATTTATCAGGCTTATCCCAGTAACTGGGTATCATGGCCAGAAGAAACAATAATAACATGGTTTCCTTTCCAAATCTAGTTCTCTTTTTTTGTCCATGCCCTTATACCTTAAAAAAACATTGAGCTGTTGATCCTTCACATGCTGACAAAACAGCACATGATACATGTACACTGCTGTCCATGTAATTCTTGGACAAGACAAATTCTTACTATCCAAAGTTTAGTTCAGACACTCACATGCCCATTCTCTGAGTTATATGCATAGGCACTTTGATTGTTCTGTTGTTACATTTTCTGTGGTTAACACTGGGTTAATCTTTCAATTAAATGTAAATGATAACCCAACAGTTGTGTTTGTTCATATTTGACTCAACAACCCACATTACACCCCATCATTTTCTGAGTGTACATACACAGGAGAATGGATTGTACTGTCAAACAATCATTTAAACCAGGGGTGCTCAACCCAGTTGCTGGAGATCTACCTTCCTGCAGATTTCACTTGCAGCCCATATTGAACACACCTGCCTGTAATTATCAAGTGCTGTTCAGGTCCTATTTAATTGGTTCAGATGTGTTTGATCAGGGTTGGAGCTGAACTTTTCAGGAAGGTAGATCTCCAGGAACAGGGTTGAGCAGCCCTGATTTAAACTTTTCAAACATGACTTGATTCAAATTATTTCCTGTTAATCCCATCATTATAACGGCTATATTTTCACAGCATTTCTGGGTATCTGATTTCTGAAATGGTGCTTGCAATGTTAAATATTATGGTTAGGGATAAAGACACTGTCACTGCTCAGATATCTGGTATATCCTTCACCCTTTCTATGTGTTCTAGTCAGTAGTATGCATACTGTGTAACATAGACACTAATATTATATATTGATTGTGTAATTTAGATCTTTAAAGTCATCGGGTATATCTTGGTAAACCCCTGAGCTTATTTTTTAATATAATATGCTCACTTAGTGCTCATCTTTAACTTGCACAGAACTGCTCTGATGTAAAACGGATGCCTTCTAAGAGTGTTAACCACATCCTACTTTTAGAAATATAAGACATAGGAGCAACCGGATTTCACTGAGCATATAGACTATGATCTCTCTGCCCAATAAAAATGTTGAAATACATCAAATACATAATCTGCTTAGAAGAAAACTCAAGTAAAGATTCCACCTGCAGATTAAAATGGTGTCTTGAACATTGAATGCACACAACAATGATCCATAATAATGTGCAGTATGTCTTAAAGGAGCAATTTAGAATTCAGAAACATTGGTTTGATTATAAACAAATGTTTGTTTATTAAGTCTCCTCAATTTTGGAAGTCATTGTGTTTAGGTCTGTGTAAATAGGTGTTACTTTCTATTCTATTCTGACATGCGATAAACTGTTAATTCGGTTACACTTTATTTTATTTAGAGCATGCGCAGACCAGCGGGGGTTTTCACAGACATCTTTAACCTCTCGCTATCTCGGTCTGTGGTTCCCACGTGCTTTACCAACTGCAACTATTGTGCCTGTACTGCCTGCCCACACTGACCGTCTGCAATTTGCATACAGAAACAACCGCTCCACTGATGATGCAATTGCTTTCACCTTGCACACTGCTCTGTCTCACCTGGAAAGCAAAAACACATATGTGAGAATGCTGTTTGTGGACTACAGCTCAGCATTCAACACCATAGTGCCTACTAAGCTGGTGACGAAGTTCCAGGCTCTGGGCCTACACAGCTCTCTGTGCAACTGGATCCTGGACTTCCTGTCAAGCAGACGCCAGGTGGTCAGAATAAACAACATCACCTCATCAACACTGATCCTCAAAACTGGTGCCCAGCAGGGCTTTGTTCTTAGGCCACTTCTGTACACCCTGTACACACATGACTGTACATCCAAACACAGCTCCAGTGTCATTGTTAAATTTGCTGATGACACAACGGTGGTGGGCCTAATCACAGACAATAATGAGACGGCCTACAGAGAGGAGGTGAACTCTCTGGCGCTATGGTGTCAGGAAAACCACCTCTAAATTAACATCAGCAAAACCAAGGAGCTGGTGGTGGATTTCAGGAGAGAGAAGAAAGAACACACTCCCATCACCATCAACGGGACGCCAGTTGAGGGGGTCAACACTTTCAAGTTTCTTGGAGTTCACATCGCTGAGGATCTGACATGGACTGCTCACACAGACGCAGTGCTGAGGAAGGCACAACAACGCCTCTTCTTCCTCAGGCGTCTCAGGAGGTTTGGAATGGGCCCCCACATCCTCCGCTCATTCTACACCTGCACTGTGGAGAGCATCCTGACTGGCTGCATCACCACCTGGTACGGAAACAGCACCATCAGCAATCGCAAAGGTCTACATAGGATTGTGCGAACTGCTGGCCGCGTAGTAAGAGATGAGCTTCTCTCCCTCCAGGACATCTACACCAAGCGGTGCATGAGGAAAGCCAAGAGAATCATCAGCGACTCCAGCCACCCAAGCCATAGACTTTTTTTCTCTGCTACCCTCAGGCAGACGGTTCTGCAGCATCGGGTCACGCACCAGCAGACTGAAGGAAAGCTTCTTCCCACAAACTATCAGGCTGATGAACACTTAACACACCTCACACAAACTCGTTTCATACCACTCACTGCACACCATCAAGATGTAGCATGCACTGCACTTTAACTAATCTATACTAAAACAATACTGCCTACAACTACGTGTACACCTGTTCATTGTCTTCTACGTACTGCTGTCAACATTGCCAACTGTACATTGTTTTGTTTCTTTTTGGGAGTATGTTATTGTATGTTGTAATTGCTCTTTCTGTATTTTGCACTGTCTGGAGCCAGCACCTAAGCTTTTCACTCATCATAGTACACGTGCTGGTGCTGATGTAACAATAAAAGGGATTTGATTTGATTTTGAAGGTCCATTTGAGTATTAGACTGTCTACTTAATATCTGTTGATACTGACATTCAACAGACATTAAACTGACTATAAGAAACTTTGCAAGTACATGTCAACTTACACTAAGCCTACCCCTAACTCCAACCCTAACCCCAACCTAACATTCTACTTATAATTTAATGAGAATTAGTTGACATGTAAATGCAATGTAACAAACGGACCATCAAAATAAAGTGTGACCATAAAATGTGTTGTAAAAACCTGTTTGTTTGAATTAAGAAGAAGAAGAAGATGATGATGACGTAAAGAAAAGCCTTTATTTGTCACATACACTTTTACACGTAGCGAAATTGGACCCCTCCGACCATACACAAACATCACATTTCAGGGGAAGACAGGTCAGACAAAAGGGAGCTTTTAGAAAGAGGTAATAAAATACATTAGGTAAAAGGGAGGCGAAAAAAGCCCCTCTCAGACTATCCTTAAAGTAGGGCAATGTGGGATCAGGGGAAGAAAAGCCCCAGCAACAAGCACATAAATACATAGACACAACATCGCAACAAGGAATTGGAACATGGGGATGTGGAGATAGTACGATATAGGTAACAACCATCTGGTCCTGACGCTAGACAGCACTGGTTACAGACTACCCACACCGAGGTAGTAAGCATATGAAGGCATGGGATGCGGGGGAGGCAGTGATTGTCTATCTGTAGCTGTGCACATGTGTGTGTAAGCCTGCAGAGTTTCAACATTTATCCTTTTAAATTTAGAGCGTCTCGTTATCTTGTTCTCCGGGGGAAGTTGTTTGTCTCCAGCCAAGGCCATCTAGCAGGAGTGTCGCAGGAAAGCCAAAAGAGAAAAAGACTTACAAATTTGGGTCAATATCTGCCAATTTCGCAGATATGTAATGTGTGTCACTGGTCTCCAGGTCTGTCCAAATCTCATTGTAAAGCGGCTAGTTTCTACACAATGTTTTCCAATTTGCGGTCCATAACCACAGTCTGTGCGCTAACAGCTCTGCTGACCACCATTTCCATCCAATCGTCCAGCTTGGTGGGGTTTTGACCCGCACTGACTCCTTTTATCAATCGTCGATACCTCAGGGCCCCGCCTAAGCCCATCAGCAAAAACTCTGTATCAAAGCTAAGAGTTTTCCATCGTTTTGGAAACTATTGCAATTCCCTTTATATGGGCAAACGTCAGATGGGTAAAATTTGGATTCATATGACAATATCACTTAAAAAAACTAACTCTCTCCAATATTGCACAGCCTTAGTCTATAAATAGATGATGATGACTGATCAATCAATAGTCAAAATCAAATCAATCAATGACAGAACAATTTCTGACTTGCAATTAATCAGTCCACCACAGAGCAGCAGTGTTTGCCTCTTTTTTTCTATGGCATTTAAGATCTGAATATCTCAAGCAAATCTGTGAAGTGAAAGACGTTATTTAGAGTAGATAAACACTTGCTCTGTAATTCCACTTGCCCATCCTAATATGTCAATATACACTGATTCAAATGGCACTCTTTTGACACACAGTACAACGCAACTTCAAAAAAAAAAAAAAAAAAGTATTCCATTCATCCACCATGCTGTAACTCCATCCAATTATTTACTTATTTTAGTTTGTAAATCATTTCTGCAGCACAGATAAAATAAAGTTCACTTTTATTTTTCACATTTATACATTTTAATAATTGTTTGTATTCATTATCTCACAGCATCTTGTTTCAGAGATTCAAAAGGGCGAAGTTTCAAATCCGTTACATTGTCCCTGTCTAAAGCATTTGAAACTGTGGTTTGTGATTTTGACAGTTAGGTTGTGCAACATATAATCTTCAGGCATTGGTCAATCCTGTGCACATATGTGTGTGGTTACAGTGATCAGAATGAAAAAGGAAATGACTACAGAATTGACAAAACAATCCTAAAATACACACTTTAAAATATATGTAAGGTAGTGCTGAGTACATGTAATATTTATTCTTTTTATATATATACACTCTAAAAAAAAAGTTCTTCAGTGGTTCTTCAGAAGTTCTTTGCGATATTTGAGGTGCTATTTAGCACTTTTACTGTGTAAAGAACCTTTAAAGCACCATAAAGGTTCCTCAGTGGTTCTTCAGTGGTTCTTTAAGGTGGTCAGGGTGCTATATAGCACTTTTACTGTGTATAGAACATTTAAAGCACCATAAAGGTTTTTCAGTGGTTCTTTGGGGTGTTTAAAGTGCTATATAGCACCAATACTACTGGTAAGCACTTGTTCTTATAGCTAATTCTCATAACTCCGGTTTTATTTGCGGAAAGGGTAAAGTAACATTATGAGCACCTTAAAATATAGGTGCTATATAGCACCATTTGACAAAAGTACTATATAGCACCTATTTTTTTAAGGTGCTGTATAGCACCAAAAAAGGTTCCCCCCTCGTTACGACCAAAGAACCAGTTTTGGTGCTATTTAGCACCTTTTTTTTTAGAGTGTATATGCTTAGATAGAGTTGAAAATACAGTTTAAAGTCAAATGCAAAACACTGTATTTGGTGATGTTTGAGAATAGTAAAACGTGTGAAACTGGAAATTCATGTTCTCAGATGATGTGTTTTAAAGAGATCATTTACTTAAGGGGCAGGAGGCTGATTACTGTATTTATACAGGCTGACTTCACAGACGCAGATAAAAAGGCAAAGAATTAGTAAGTGCTAAAGCTGTGCAGCCCATTAGGAAAACCAGAGACATGCCCTGACGTGTAAACATGAGTAAACTGTATGTTCACAAACTTAAACAATTCAGTTTTCAAGGAAACATGCTCTTAAAGCTCTAATCTACTAACTTTTTTGATAGTTTGTGTTCTCATCAGACTGTATGCTTTTGAACATCATCTAAAAAGATACTTTAACGTATCCTACCAATACAATACCTATACAATCGCTGTGTTTGAAAGTACAATGCTCACATAGCTTGTGAAGTTATAACTCTACAGCCTTTCTTGTCCAGTTTCACGTACTGTTGCCTAAAAAATTGTGCAAGTATTCAAATGTCACATATTAAATCCGAGCTTCCCTTTTCTGTTATTCTTATTCCTGTGAATATGAAACAGTGCCTTTCAAAAGAGAACTTGGTTCAAGTTGGAAGTCTGAATAACAATAATAAAACAAAAGTTTGGGGTCAGTAAAATTTTTAAATGTTTTAAAAATAAGCTTCTCCTGCTCATCAAAGCAGCATTTGCTTAAGCAAAAATACAGTACAAATTGTAAAACTGTGAAATGTTATTGCACTATAAAAGAACTGTTCAAAAGTAGTTCATCATTTAATTTAATAATTTATTCCAGTGATTTTAAAGATGAATTTTCAGTTTCATTACTCCAGTCTTCAGAGTCACATGATCCTTCAGAAATCACTCTAATAATCATAATAATAATAATTATTATTATTAAAGGTAATAATAATAAAGGCAATAATGATTGGAGTAATAATTTCATTTGAAACTACATACAGGGTGACGCAGTGGCACAGTGGGTAGTGCTGTCACCTTACAGCAAGATGGTCGCTGGTTCGAGCCTCGGCTGGGTCAGTTGGCATTTCTGTGTGGAGTTTGCATGTTCTCTTTGCGATCGCACGAGTAAGCTAAATTGTCCGTAGTGTATGTGTATTAATGAGAATATATGGGTGTTTGCCAGTGATGGGTTGCAGCTGGAAGGGCATCCGCTGTGTAAAACATATGCTGGATAAGTTGGCGGTTCATTCTGCTGTGGCAACCTCAGATTAATAAAGGGACTAAGCTGAAAAGAAAATGAATGAATTGATTGAACTACATACATTAAGAAAGCAGTTATTTAAAATTTGAATAAATATTTAACATTCAAAAAATAAAATAAAAAACATGGAGAAAAAAACTGAACCCAAACTTCTGACTGGTAGTGTATATATAATTAATAAAATAAATAGGAAGGATTTTTCTGTATTTCCATGTCACTTTAATTGTATGAGGTTGTATGATGTATTTGTATGAGGTTTAGGGCTGTGCAATATGGACAAAATAATCATATTGCGATTTTTGGAATGGATATTGCGATTGCAATATTTTTGCGATTTTGTCAACTGTTTTTGCTTTTTTAAACAAGCTACACACACACATTCTAAATGTATTCAGTGCACAAGAAGTGCATAACAAAACATTTCACAATGAAATAACAGTATTAAGTTTAATAAATAAAACTTTAGTAAAACTGTCTTTAAAACAGACAACATAAATAAATGAAGATGAACTAACCTCAACTCTAGTTAAAAACATACTGTACACAGTAGCACTAACTGTTTGATA
This sequence comes from Danio albolineatus, assembly GCA_903798035.1. Taxonomy (NCBI): domain Eukaryota; kingdom Metazoa; phylum Chordata; class Actinopteri; order Cypriniformes; family Danionidae; genus Danio; species Danio albolineatus. The sequence continues at coordinate 1,760,399 of CAIGQQ010034599.1, read as the reverse complement.
AACAAAACTGTAATAAATTGTCTTAAAAACAGACATGATAAAATAAAAATTAGCAAACCTCAATTCCAGTCAGAACAATAAATAAAAACTAACGTAAATCAAAACCACCTATTCGGTTCTCCCGCTCAACGTCGTTGTGTGCAAAGTGAGCTCTGATTGGTTAACATCTTTCTCCCGCTCAGCCTAGCTGTAATTGCCCGGTGTGCTGCGTCAGCTCTGATTGGTTAACATATTAAAATCATGTGCACAAAAACATGAACAAAAATCTAAATAAATTTATAGTAAAAATACAGTCTTTGCGATTTAGAAATTGCATGAGCTTAAATTGCGATTTTTTTGCGATTGCACAGCCCTAACGAGGTTAATAGAAAATCAGCAAAACTAAACTAAACTGTGAACCATCTGGAAAGAGTAAAAGTTATAGACATTTCTCTTTGGTTTTTGTTTTCTTCTGTTTGATCAAAATGAAATTAAAAGGTTGGTATTTTCATAGGCCTGCTGATAACAAAACCAACAGCCAGTGTGCAAGCAAACATGAAATGCATTGCCTGACATTGCCAGCATGTCAATGAACGTGCCACATGCAACAACAATTCATGGCAATTGAGTTGAATTTATACTCCAACGCTGTTCAGTAGGGGTAACTAGCAGAGATGACAAAGACATTTCGACCACTTAAAAATGCACTGGATAAAACAATTATGACATTTTAAACATAACATTTAAAATAAAGTTATTCACAGGAAAATAGATATATAGTTATATATAATGTACCGCATGTCTTTGGACTGTGGGGGAAATCAGAGCACACAGCGGAAACCCACTTGAACACGATGAGAACATGCAAACTCCACACAGAAAGGCCAACTGACACAGCCGGGATTCGACCTTCTTGCTGTGAGGCACCGTGTCGCCTAGTTAGTTAAATTGTTATGTTTTTAAAGTCAAGATTATCACAAAAAAATTAAACAATAATAATTATTTTAAAAAAATAATAATTATAATATTCATTCATTCATTTTCCTTCGGCTTAGTCCCTTTATTGATCAGGGGGTGCCACAGCAGAATGAGCCACCAACTTATCCAGCATATGTTTTACACATCGGATGCCCTTCCAGCTGCAACCCAGTACTGGGAAACATCCATACACACATTCTCACACACACGCACACTCATATACTACGGCCAATTTAGCTCATTCAATTCACCTATAGTGTATGTCTTTGGACTGTGGGGGAAACCGGAGCACCCAGAGGAAACACAAACACTGAGAGAACATGCAAACTCCACACAGAAATGCCAATGGACCCAGGTGGGACCCAACCAGTAACCTTCTTACTGTGAGGCAACAGTGCTAACCACTGAGCCACCGTGTCACCCTAATAATTATAATAATAATGATATATTGTAAAATAATAGTCATATTTTATGTTATAATAATAATAATAATAATAATGACAAAAGTTAAAATTATGAGGAAACAATGACAATATATTTATGACATAAAATGCGTAATCATACACGCATTTCAAACAAATGTAAACAATCTTTGTTACCGTTAATACCTCTATTGACAGAAATGTATTTTATGGTTAGGCAAATATGCAGAGCATATAAACGTATATTACATATGGTAGGGGTGTTATTGGACAAATGAAATCAGAGCTCTTGAATTGTGGCCAGTGTGCTGTACATACATTCACACAGGTACAGATAAACAATGTTCTCTTCTAAATATTTTATGAGTTATAGATAACATACTGTATTGCTTTAAAGGGTGTGGAGACCTGAAACTTCTCGCCCCCAAACCAAACACTTCACCCTTCAGTTTACAGGTCACATAAAGCACTCACCACTGTGAGGTGGTGATTTCCAGTGTCAGAGAGATCTATCAGAACATCATACCCTGGAGTAGGTGAGACAATATTAGGAAAACTCTACATTGAAACAGGTAAGAGAGAGGATACAATTTTAAAGATTTTTCAAAATGGCATCACTATCCATGTATCCAGTGAAACAGAAGAAAATCATTATTTTTTATTTAACTGCCAGCAAATATTAAACAGAAAAATTATTTTTTTCTTAAATAATAAATTACTTTTAGCCTCAGAAGTTGAAATGTAATGAATGCGCAGTAGCTTTTGGAGGCGTGAGATTACTCTTTAGGAGCACTAGACATTTCTGCAGGTACCTAAAGCACTTTAGAATGACCAAAACATTTCGTTGTTGTGTAACGTGTTCAGTCTACTAGTTTGTCCATTAATGCTGTCCCATTATTCCATTAATTATTAGTAAAATATTTACTTTTATTCAATTTATTTTTATTAATAATGAATTATTTTTAATGCAGTATTTCAAAATGTGCCTAAAAATAGGTGGATGGAAACATAGCTTGGTTATATTAGCCAAGTGAAAAATGCTTTGTATACTTGTAGTATGACACTGTCTATAAAAGATGATTCTCACTCACCAGGTGTCGGTTGTCAGTGATGTCATATCAGGCAGAATCAATGACATCTCAGCCTCAAATGACTGTGACCAGTTACACAGTTTCTCACTGGAGCTCTGACGTCTGTGACTGCTGTGATGACTGCGGCATCTGTGAGTGACTGAGGGAGATGAAGCTTTGCAATTTCATTGTATCTTGTATACAATGACAACAAAGCATTCTATTCTATTCTATTCTATTCTATTCTATTCTATTCTATTTTATTCTATTCTATTCTATTCTGTTAAAGGGGTCATAAACTGCCTTTTTAATTGTGTGCTGTTCACTAAGATTAACTTATACTATCAATGTATGTATATATACTGTATATACACAAAGTAATATTATTAGCCCCTTTAAGCTAAATTTTTTTTTCCATAATCTACAGAACAAACCATCGTTATCCTAATTTGCTTAATTTACCTATTTAACCTACAGTAGTTAAACCTTTAAATTACACTTTAAGCTAAAACCAGTGGTGGAAAGAGTACTGAAAAAATCATACTCAAGTAAAAGTACCATTACTTGCCGAAACATGTGGTGCAAGTAGAGTAAAAGTACCTGTTGCAAATATTGCTGAAAGTATGAGTAAAAAGTAGCCCTTTCAAAGGTACTGAAGAGTAGTGAGTATTACGCTGTAAAAAAGCTATTGCATTTACATGTCATTTGTGCATGTGTGTATGTGTGTAAACGTAATATTCTGTAGTGCATTTAGTTATTGCCCAGCAGGCACACATTGTCATAAGACATTAACATTAGGTTAGATTTAGGCTGTGATGTCAGGTGACCAAAATTCAATGTCTTGCCAGTGTCTAAAGACAACGTTATTTTGATGTCCAATAACGACGTCAAATGATGTTGATATACTGTATGTTTAAGTTTAGGTTGTGTTAGAAACTGACCAAAATCCATCGTCGAGCCAACATTTTAAACTAGGGGTGTCCAAACTACGGCCCGCGGGCCATCTGCGGCCCGCAATCAGTTTAATGGCGGCCCTCGAGGCTTTTTATAAATATTAATAGAATCTGGCCCGCTGTACAAAAATAAATGTAATTCAATAAATAACCACCGGGTGTCGCTATCATAAACATAATTGATAACCTCGTTTTGGCAAGCCATCGCGCAACCGAGAAGAAGTAAAATCAACAGTGAGTAAGGGAAATGTCTGAGTTTTACAAGAGTTTGGATTCATTCAAATTTCCCTTTGATGACGCGCCATTCAAAAAGGATGATGAGTCTGTTTGGTTCCACATATATGCGAGCAAACATTTTCACTGATGAATCTAAACAAAAGTTCACAGCCACCTCTGTGATTTGCTACGTATATCTACTACACGACTCACTCTTAACTTCATCAATTCTGAAATCGAAAGCACAACATCACTGTTCACATTAACAGAGTTTATGGTGAGTAAAATATATATTATGATTTTAAAATGTAGAAAATAATTCCATAATATTACCCACACACATACATATATGTATATATGCGTGTCTGTGAAATTGTAAAATTTGGCCCTGGACAACGTTTTGTTTTTTGCATCTGGCCCTCGGCCCAAAAACTTTGGACACCCCTGTCTTAAACCAACGCTATATTGACGTCAAATACTGACATTTATTCATTAATTATGCCAACTAAAATCCAACATCTGATAAATGTCATAGTGGTAACATCCACACAACAGCAAGCTGTAACATCATTAGACGTTGATATTTGGTTGATTTCAGGTTGGACGTTGGACACTGACATCGGTCTGACGTTGACTTCTGACGTCAACCTGATTTTCATTTCCAAACAAAACCTCCCCTCAACGTTAGGGTACAATGTCAACTATAAAATAAGTATGTTTAAAATGTTTAACATACTCATTTTATAGTAGTGCTGCATTTCAGTTTCGACACACAATGGCAAACTTCCTTATACACTTCCCTTTAGGGAAATCCCCACTACCATTTTGAAGTTTATACAGACAGACCAATGACCCTTTGACAATGACAGAGAACGATGCTACTTCTTAAGTACACTTACAGTAAGTACACTTCTTCTTAAGCACATCCGTATATACTCCTCAAGCTACACTTCAATAAAAAAGCTGAAACAATTCCTTCATGTTGTCTCAACTTAAAATGATTAGTTAATGCAATCATTTTTACAAATTTAAGTGGACTGAACATGAACCAATTAAGTTGTCCCAAAAAAAGCTCCTTTAACATTGTGCTGTTACTTAGGTTATTTTTGAGTGTATTATCATAGCTAACTAATATGATTCTTGTTATGACATTAAACATTTACCTCAGAATGATCTCAAAAGTAAATAGAGCTGAAGTATGATTCTGTGGGGGCTGCAGCTTAAAAATCAGCAGCTTAAAAAAATTGCTAGAAATGTAAAAAGTAATGTGATAAGTTACATGAAGTCACTGAATTACTTATGCTAAATATTGCATTTTAAATAGGGTAACTCTTAAACTTGTACTGGTAAGCTATTACATTTCCAAAAAAACTTTCTCAGCACATTTTACTGTACACAGTACAAGGTTATAAGTGAATTGCTTAAAAAGCTGACATGTGTAAGGCTACGTAAACAAATTTCATAGATTTCTTTTATTGGTTACAGGTCAAAAACACCTTAAGCAAAATCGTATCAGAACAATACCTGATTTCATGCAAGGTATTCATGAGGGTAAAAGTAGAAAGCATCATGACTACAAGCAAATGTCTGTTGAGTCATGCAATAATTATCCATAAACTCAATCAAGATTACCAACTCTCAGCAGTCGTTACTGTAGACATGTACCCAGCTTGAGTGGGCACTTCTAGACAGGGGTGCTGGTAATATTTCGTATTGAGCATGAAATCATGTCATTAAAGGGTCACGAAACACCAAAACACATTTTTTTTAGCTGTTGACAGTCTTATATGTGTCACACGCTGCTATAAACACTATTAGGACACGTATATTTCACTAAAAAGTGAAAATTGGTTGTTATTGCGAGCAAATTTGTTCTTCCGGTTTGAAACGAATTTTTGAAGCTGTGTCACGCTGATGAGATCCTTGCGTGCATTTCAGAGTGGAGAGTGGATGTCTGTACCTGCGAGTGCATCATGACTTCTCTGAGCGTGCGGCATTGATTCATGAGATAGACTTGGTATAAACCAATCAGCGCACTCTATTGTGTATGCGGTGCAACTTCATTAATATGCATGATAGCTTCTGAGATCGTTTACCTGCTACAGTGTTCAGACGACAGAGAGACGCCACATCGTGTTGCCAAAGCAAATGGAAGGTCGCCAGTGTTGTGTTTATAAATGTGCTCCAACGAAAGTTTTGATTTCATTTCTCTGCTATGAGAGCGCAACTGGACTAATTACAGTGCACAGGACAGAAATGCATTTGTAAGGAACATTTTTACCCGAGAGCTTTCCGCATCTGGAAATGGTGAAATCCCGATTTGCCGCTCGTCTCCTTTTCAAAAAACAACCGCGGTCCAGTTGGTGTTGATTTTCCTGTCTCTAGTGTACACTCTCCGAGTGTAAACATATAAACACCCTAATCAAACGGTTACCGTCGTGTAGAATTATCGGCGTGTTTTGTGACACACCCACTTTCCTGAGCTTTTCCAGACTGTAGGTGTAAAAACACCCTGCTGAGACAGGGGGGTTTCGTGGCCCTCTAAAGGCTCGTACACACCGGGACGCTTTTCGTTTGCGTTTATCGTCGGCGTTTTTCGAGACGTTTTTCAGCATTCAAGCCCAAACGATTTTCTCTGGCGTCGAGCAGGAGAGCATGCAAAATCACTCCTTGACGTTAGATGGCGCACACGGTGGCGCCAAGCTTCTGACACCCGCTTGTTACACAGAAGAAGAAAAGAGGAAGTTTACACGCTTGTTGTTGTGATCGGCAAAGCATGGATGGTTCAAGTAGCAGCTCTAGCGCTGAAGAGATGATTATTGTTCACCAGTGCAGTAAGCAGCTGCACGTTAATATCTCCTCTGGGCATCTGCGCTCGCATTGACAGTTTTGCGCTTGAGCGCCTCCAAGGGGTGTTTACCGTAACTTCAGCAGCTCCATACACGTGAGCAACAGTGGGAATCTGATTGGTGTAGAAGGTTTTGACGCGAGGCGTCAAAACAAAAAAACGAGCATGAGGCGTTTCTTTAAAAATGACGCTTTTACGCCTGGCGTTTTGCGCGTTGGTGTGCACAATCACATTGGCGCCCTTTATTTAGTCTCGAGGCGTCAAACGCCGACCGAAAACGCTAGCAAAAAACGTCTCGGTGTGCACGGGCCTTAACTCGCGCAGTTAAGACAAAATCATCAAAACAAGCACTGATAACATACACACAGCTTGTGACAGATGTTCCAACTTGTACCTTCTAAATAAAATGTATTGATTTAAAAGCACTATTGGAATATCAACTGCTGTACTGATTTTCATGTATACTGGAATAGTTTTCTGAAATAGTCCGATTTTTCATGTAAACCCACTTTTTGTTGACATCTACTGGACAAATAACAATTTAAAGCTCTGAAGTACCTTAATTTTAAGCTCATGTTGTACAATGGTGTGAAATTTGACATTGCTTTTCTCGTCAGGTCTGTGTGGGGCATTTATTCCTTGCATCTTGGGTTGTAAGGTGGCACAGGATAATGGCGACAGCTGCTGTTTGCCTTTTCTACCTGGAGCTATGATTGCACTGAGGACCAGCATCCGTGATCGATATCATATTAATGTAGGTGATGAAACAGAACAAAATAATCCAAGCTGAAATCTATTATTGCATAACACTGTTGTCAAAATCTAGCACTAAAGTAAGTGTCTCTTTTAAGGGATCTGTCTGTGATGACTGGGTGATCATGACCTGCTGCTCTTTCTGTGGACTCTGTCAGCTGGCCCGAGAACAGAAGGCCAGAGGCTAATTTAGGATTAAGGAAAGGGAATCAATGATTTAAAAGAATTAAATTGATGGAATACAATTATTTTGATTATGATTTTTTTCCCAAACCCTATCTAAAGTTTAAAAGACCCTTCAACTATGAAATGTTGCACCTTGAATTAGATTTTACACAATAATCCGACCCTTTTTGACTGTTTTTACATTATCTGTCTACCTCAATTCAGGGCAATATTATTATAATAAAATTCCAATAATTATTAGTACACAAATATGTATTTACAGAAAGATGTTTGTGCATGACAAATAAAAACACTGGGCAACACTGCTTATTGTCTGATTTGACTTTGTTGGTTCCTCTTTCTATTCCTGGGAGGAGAAGCTCCTGTTAAAAAGAGAAAGAATGCCTCTGATAGCTGCAAAACTATCGGAAAGTATTTCATGAAGGTAAGGTACTAACTTGTATTCGTTTTTAAATCCAGAGCTTGCTTTTTTGGCAAAGATATGAGAGCTTATATTACTTTGAATTAGTTTTCTGTTTGTTTTGCTCACAATGTCTTTGTACGTACTTCAATGTCACTTTCATTAACAAATGGAGCAAGTAGGGAAAACAGAACTTGTCATTTACATGTGAACTTTAAGTAAGGTGTTCAAGTATTGACTTTATTTTTTACTGTTTTAATACAATCTAGTTTTATTTTTTAAATAAAGTTGTTTAGAGAAGTTGGTAACTGAAGATAGGGGAAACTGTCAGTTAATATGGGTCATTAGAGAAGTGTGTTTTGGAGTAATGTCATTTTAGGAGAAATTCATTCACATAATAAGCGCTCAGTATAAATGAGTACACCCCTTTTGAAAATGAATATATATTTTAATAATTTCTCAGTGAATATAGACTACATTTTTATGCATTTAAACAAAAACTGTTTAATTAAACAGTTATATTTATTTATTTCTTCATTTACATTTAACATTCATTGGGGTGTGATAATATTTTCACAGTGATATTGTAAGATTAATTTCAACTTTGGTTTGGTACTGACTAATACACTTAATCATTTATTAACCACTGCACTTTCACTAACCTCTATATCATTTTATTAACTAGTAATACATGAAATACATATTTAAAACCTCTATTGCTTGTTTCTATTTTATTTATTACAAGAAAAATAGTATATTTGACATTTTAGATTATATTGATTATAACCTCAATCTTTTTTTTTTTTCTTTAGCAGCTGGCTGGAAACTCTCAATCATGGACTAGACTCAGCTCTTACCGAGTGAAAAGAGTTGTAATGTTGGACTCAGTAAATAGGAATTTCATTTAAAAGTGGAACTGAAAAATATGGCAAATTCTGCATGTCACAAACTGATGCTAAAGGCTACATTCATCTGTCTCATAAAACTTGCCTGCAGCTACAGTTTCAGAAGTTGCATAGAGATCCCAGATTCTAATCATACAATCTTCACATGTGTTAAAAGTTATGAACGAGACATAACTGCGATTGTGAGTGATGTATTTCCCACTGCGATAAATGTTACGATCTCACGTAGCAACATTGAATATGTGCAAAATCAAAGCTTCCATCATCTACCCAATCTGACAGCTCTGGTACTGGATGCTAACCACATTACTAACATCGACAAGGATGCTTTTAATAGCCTACACCTTCTTCAAATTTTAAATCTGTCCTGCAACAACATATCATTTCTCCACCGAGATGTCTTCAGGGACCTTTATAACCTCACACAGCTGCTCCTGGGAAGCAATAAACTGACTAATCCTGATAAGTATCTATTTTCCCGTCTGATGAACCTCAAGATTCTTGACTTACGCAGAAACCACTTGTATAACTTTTCCTCTGTAGTTGAATGCATAACGAACCTGACCAGCTTGATAAAACTGGATCTTTCTTTTAACAAGCTGACCACCCTGCAACACTCCACCCGTCTGCCAGAGTCACTTGCTTCACTCTACATCAGTGATAACAAACTAAAGACATTAGGATGTGACAAGTCTTTCTTAATGAATGTAAAAGTGCTGGATTTCTCAGACAACAAATACCTGTCATCCAAATCTTTCCTTGGCCTGAAACTGGAGAATATAAGGTACTTGCGGTTGCGCTTCACCAATGTCTCCATATTCAAACTTCTTACTTATCCCAATGTGTTGACTTTTCTGGCCTGAAGCTGAAGACATCCCATGCACTGAGATCACTGTGTGTCCTTATGCGAAATCACAGCCATAAACATTTACAAATACCAAACATGTTCCTCCAGAGCAATTCTATAGGAGCTTTAAAAAACAATACATTTCGTTATTGCCCCAATATCACATATGAAATGGACCTCTCGCGGAACGAGCTGAAGACTGCCGGCTGCTTGCAGTTTCTCCACAATCAAACTCAACTGAACAGTCTCAAGATGGAGCACAATCATCTGACCAGGCTAATGTCCTGCAACAAAGCAGAAAAGCATAATAGCCTGACAAGCCTGAGCTATCGATACAACCGTATTCTACAGATCAGTGGTTATGCCTTCAGCAATACCCCAAACTTACAAAAACTGGAGCTGAACATAAACATAATTGCTTATATGGACCATAAAGCCTTAAGTGGGCTCAAAGATCTTAAGACTCTTCGTCTCGACAACAACCTTTTGACTGATATCTACAACGACAGCTTTGAAGATCTCACTAACCTGAAGACTCTGAACCTGCGCAACAATCAAATAGCTGTCATTTTCAACTATACCTTTCAGAATCTGTCTAAACTAGATATTTTGGATCTAGGCGGGAACAAGATCTCACAGCTGAAACCGCATGCTTTTGATGGGCTCTATAGCTTGACCAACCTGTATCTAGACAGAAATCATCTTAAAATGATTGATGTCATACTCTTTGGGAAACTCTCTGGCACGCTGCAGGTCCTGGATTTGCAGGCTAACCATATTGTGTATTTTACAGAACGTACACACTCACCGTTTAAAAACATGTCAAGACTTTATGACCTGAAACTTGATGGACAGCAACCTAGCGGCATTAACTTGTTGCCTGGTGCATTTTTCCGTGGTCTAACTTCACTAAAAAGCCTTTATCTCACCAATAATCATATTATTGGATTTGGTGATGAAACATTTGATGACCTGAAAAACTTGGATTTCCTAACTCTGGACAACTCGTGTGCTGGGGTTGCCCAGCTTCAATCTGGAATTTTCAAAAACCTTCAAAAACTAAGGATGTTATCTCTTGAGAACATGGGTATTAAATCTTTTTCAAAAGACGTTTTCGGAAATCTCACAGGACTGAAGACGCTACATTTGAATCGCAATCCCATGATGTCTTTGGACATTAGTCTACTGGACAAGCTGACTAATCTAACGTACATTGACATGCGCAGTTGTCCTCTTAGTTGTGGCTGCCATAACAGTGATCTGCAGAACTGGACCATAATGAATAAGAGGCTCCAATTTCCACATCTTTTCAATATCACATGCCCAGACCACCCAGGCTCGTATTTTCACAACTTTGACACTAAAGTCTGTTATTTGGACATAGAGCTTTACTTTTTTTCCTCAACCTTCACATTGACAATTTTAATAACCTTAATACCACTTCTCTATGTCAAACTTTACTGGAAATTCAAGTATGGCTACTTTGTGTTTCGGTCGTGGTTTGGAGAACAGTGGCGTCGCTTAAGGGACCAGGAGGAAAAATACAATTACGATGCCTTTGTTTCCTACAATTCAGCAGATGAAGACTGGGTAATGGAGCAGTTATTGCCAAACCTCGAGGGTTCTTCATTTCGTCTGTGCCTCCACCACAGAGATTTTGAGCTGGGCCGTGATATTGTCGACAACATTGTAGCTGCTGTCTATGGGAGTCGTAAAACAATCTGTGTAGTCAGTCAGAGCTTCCTTCGCAGTGAATGGTGCTCACTGGAGATTCAATTGGCCAGCTATCGCCTCTTCCAGGAAATGCAGGATGTGCTTTTGCTGGTCTTTCTGGAGCCCATCCCTGAGCGACAACTGTCAGCTTATCATCGCATGAGGAAAGTCATGCTCAAAAAGACCTATCTTCAGTGGCCTGGGTCGAACTGTTCTGATCCAAACAGTGCAAAAGAACTGTTCTGGAATCAGTTAAAGAGAGCTCTAAGAAGCAGCAACACTGGCAGCCAGGAGGAGCAGAAGATGGAGGACAACAATCAGAGGAGAAAAGAAAAAGTGTGTGCAGACAAGGAGGAAAGAGAATATTTTGTAAATCAGACACCAACAGAAGATGAAATATATTACCTGATGCCCTAATGACACTGACATATTCATTCATTCATTTTCTTTTCGGCTTAGTCCCTTTATTAATCTGGGGTCGCCACAGCGGAATTAACCGCCAACTTATCCAGCATTTGTTTTTTACGCAGCGGATGCCCTTCCAGCCGCAACCCATCTCTGGGAAACACATCCACACATTGTCATTCACACACATACACTACAGACAATTTAGCTTACCCAATTCACCTGTACCGCATGTCTTTGGACTGTGGGGGAAACCGGAGCACCCGGAGGAAACCCACGCAACCACGGGGAGAACATGCAAACTCCACACAGAAATGCCAACTGGCCCAGCCGGGGATCGAACCAGCGACCTTCTTGCTGTGAGGCGAACGTGCTAACCACTCGGCCACCGTGGCACCCTACACTGACATATATAATATTAAATTTAACATGCGAGATATAAACCCGATTAACTGACTTCAATAAATTTGAAAGGCTGTAAATGATGTATATATGTATATATAATGAATACATTTGTAGCTTTTTTATGTTTAGCAAGCATACAGTTTTTACTACTTGAACAACTATTTCAGAAAAGTGGTCCAAGTTTTTCTTTTCTCCCAAGTCTTTTACAAAGATGTACAATATAATAATCTGAAACACTTGAAAATCTGGAACTATTCTGAATTTTTATTTTGCTTTTGTGGTGAAAATGTAAAGAAGTTTTATTGCAAAAAGTAAATAATTACATAAACTGATAAATGAGAAAATCAAGATGTAAAATAGCAGGTTTTAATGTTTACATTTCAGTTTACTACAAATTATTTTACCAACGTAAATTGCGAAATTAGTTTCATGTAAACATTTCAATTTTTGTACTGCCTTATTAAAGGAATATCTCAAAATCACGTGACCTTTTCCATGGAATACTGAACTTGAGTAGAAATAATGAAAGTCCAGCCTAAAATGCATTTTAAAGAAATCTGACTAAATTAATAACTAAAAGAAATAAATAAAAAACCAGCATCATTTGTTGTGGATAACATTCACCCCATTTAAGCAGGAGAATCAACGAAAACTAGGTTTCAATATCTGTGCAGCAGAAAGAGTGATTTGATATTAAGAAGTTGTTCACTTACTACCTTTTAATTAGTATATAAGAATACACTAAAGAAATTATGACTATACATAATGTGAGCACGCTGAACTCCCAAACTGAAATCACATGTAGAGGTGATGGCCTTTTTGAAACAATAAAAAAGTTAAATCTGTATTGTGAAAGGGAAGAAATTATTCACACAAAAACAGCAAGCAAATAATTGCTTAGCGGAACCAGCGATGATTCGCTCTGGTCAATACTCTTCTCTAAAGGAAAAGGTGAGGGTAAAATGGTGTGTGTGACTGTGACCTGGGACAAAGAGTCATACTAGGATATTCTGACCTGTGTTGGGCGTTAGATGGACGTGGACAGCGAAAAAAAGGCTCATACTGAAATCCCTCTGTGAGATAAGATGCTGAGAACGAGAAAGGAGACGTTTTTTTTCTTTCATCCTGATTATGTAACCGATGGGACCAGAAGCTGGATCCTCCAAAAGAAGCTTCTTGAGGTCTTTGTTTTCTGCTGTCATAAAATTGATGTGAATCAATATTAACGTCTGTGTCTTCTCTAAACTGCTGAGAGATTTTGGACAGATCTAAATCTACTTGAGTCCAGCTCTCCCCTCTGCTGCGAAACTGATGCTGGGAATGTGAATTTACAGGATGATCCTGCCAGGTTGGGGCTTTGAGTATAGGTGCGGCATGCTGGGTAAAGGGTGGGTCCTGGTTGAAGAGGTGTCCGATGGGATGCTGATGAGGTCTGAAGCAATCCTGAGAAAACTCAGCTGGTCTCCACTGGTCAAACTGTAAAAGACAGACCAATCAAACTCACTACCAAAATAGCCAAGCAATTCCAGTGTTATAGATGTCAGATTTGCAGTAAAACCCTGAAACATAATTTCACATAGAATATTATTGTTAACAGTATATTAAAACATCTGCTTATATTGTCCAAAAAACTAACTACAGAGTTAAGTCATAAGAAAAATGTAATTTTTTAAACGTGTTTTATATTTTAATTGAGGGAAATAAACGTGGATGTGACCAAAAAACTATGGGAGTTTACAGTATATAACATGCTTTGTAGAAATCCTGTGAAATTTAAATGCAAAACCCACAAGAAATTATACTAATCAAAGGGATAAGATATTTTTAAATATAAATATTATTTTTATTATAATTAATATTATTTTACATTTTTGCACGTATGAAGATAAAGCTTTGTTATGGATGTCCTAATCTATCCATTAGAGATGTATCAGATCTGAAATTGGCACATGTATGACTTAAAATCGTTTGAAAATATTGACAGAGATTTCTGAGTATTTCTACAGTACTTTAAAGTACTAGCCTACAAAAACAACTTAGAAAGTGTTTAGCTATTTTGGTGAAAACATAGATTCGTTTAAACTTTATCAGAATCAGAATCAGAATCAGAAAGAGCTTTATTGCCAGGTATGTTCACACATACGAGGAATTTGTTTTCGTGACAGAGCTTCCACAGTGCAACAGAATTACAGAGACAGGACAAAAAACAGAAAATAAATATATTCAAAAAAATAGAAGTAAATGTTAAATGCAAATATACAAATGGACAAGTGTATGTACAGTGTATTACTATATACAACATTATATGTGCAGCTGTTATGTGCAAATTGGCATGTAAAGTGTGTTGTTAAATAAGTGTATGTGTGTGTAACAAGTGTATTTGTTATGTGCAAATGGCATGTAAAGTGTGTTGTTAAATAAGTGTATGTGTGTGTAAGAGTGTACAGCAGTAGTGATGTTGGTTCCACGATTATTATCATCAAGTGTTCATGAGATGGATCGCCTGAGGGAAGAAACTGTTTCTGTGTCGGGCTGTTCTGGTGCGCAGTGCTCTGTAGCGTCGGCCAGAAGGTAACAGTTCAAAGAGGCAGTGTGCTGGGTGTGAGGGGTCCAGAGTGATTTTGGCCGCCCTTCTGCTCGCTCTGGATAAGTACAGTTCTTGGAGAGTAGGGAGGGTTGTACCAATGATTCGCTCAGCAGTCCGAACTATTCGACGTAGTCTTCTGAGGTCAGATTTGGTAGCTGAGCTAAACCAGACAGTTATTGAAGTGCAGATGACTGATTCAATGATGGAGGTGTAGAACTGTTTCAGAAGCTCCTGTGGCAGGTTGAACTTCCTCAGCTGACGAAGAAAGTACAGCCTTTGTTGAGCTTTTTTGACAATGGAGTCAATGTGAGTGTCCCACTTCAGGTCCTGAGAGATGGTGGTGCCCAGGAACCTGAATGACTCCACTGCAGCCACAGTGCTGTCCATGATGCTCAGTGGGGGGAGAGCAGGGGGGTTTCTCCTGAAGTCCACTATCATCTCCACTGTTTTGAGCGTGTTCAGCTCGAGGTTGTTGTGACTGCACCAGAGAGCCAGCTCCTGAACCTCCTGTCTGTAAGCAGACTCGTCACCGTCCTGAATGAGGCCGATAAGCGTGGTGTCGTCTGCAAACTTTAGGAGCTTGACAGAGGGGTCCTTTGAGGTGCAGTCATTCGTGTACAGAGAGAAGAGCAGAGGGGAGAGGACACACCCCTGGGGGGCGCCAGTGCTGATTGTGCGGGTCCTGGATGAGGATTTGCCCAGCTTGACCAGTTGCTGCCTGTCCGTTAGAAAGCTGTTGATCCACTGACAGACAGAGGTGGGCACGGAGAGCAGAGTTAATTTGGGCAGGAGAAGTTTTGGGATGATGGTGTTAAAAGCTGAGCTGAAGTCAACAAACAAGATCCTCGCATAGGTCCCTGGTCTGTCTAGGTGTTGCAAAACATAATGCAGTCCCATATTTACTGCATCATCCACAGACCTGTTTGCTCTGTAGGCAAACTGAAGAGAGTCCAGTGAGGGTTCAGTAATGTACTTCAGGTGGGCCAGCACCAGCTTTTCAAACGACTTCATGACCACAGATGTTAGCGCCACCGGTCTGTAGTCATTTAGTCCTGTAAGTTTGGGTTTCTTTGGGATGGGTATGATGATGGACCGTTTGAGGCAGGAGGGCACTTCACACAGCTCCAGTGATCTGTTGAAGATCAGGGTGAAAATGGGGGCCAGTTGGTCAGCACAGGATTTTAAACAGGCTGGTGTTATAGAATCTGGGCCTGGTGCTTTTCTCCTCTTTTGTTTCCGGAAGACCTGGCGCACATCATCTTCATTAAACTGAATTGCAGGTATGGGGGAGGCGGGGGGTGGTGGAGGTGTTAATGGTGGCGTGAAGAGCAGTTCAGGGTGGGTTTGGGGGGTTTTCTCAAACCGGCAGTAAAACTCATTCAGGTCGTTAGCAAGTTGTTCATTGTCTACAGTGCTGGGGCTTGGTGGCTTGTAACTTGTGATATTCCTTAAGCTTTTCCACACGGATGCTGAGTCGCTGGAAGAGAACTGGCTCCTTAGTTTTTCAGAGTAGTTCTTTTTGGCGACTCTGATCTCTCTTTCCAGGGTGTACTTCGCTTGCTTGTACAAGGCCCTCTCCCCATTCCTGTAAGCAGCCTCTTTGGCCTGACGTAGCTGTCTGAGTTTTACAGTGAACCATGGTTTGTCATTGTTGTATGTGAGTTGAGTCCTGGTAGGGATACACACATCTTCACAGAAACTAATATAAGATGTTACCGTCTCTGTGAGTTCATCAAGATCGTTAGCAGCAGCTTCAAAGACACTCCAGTCAGTGAGGTCGAAACAGGCTTGTAGATCCCGCTCTGTTTCATTAGTCCATCTTTTCACAGATCTTAATACAGGTTTGGCTGTTTTCAGTTTCTGTTTGTAGGTTGGTATAAGATGGATTAAACAGTGGTCAGAGTGTCCCAAAGCTGCTCGTTGAACAGAGTGGTATGCATCCTTTATTGTGGTGTAGCAGTGATCCAATATGTTGCTGTCTCTTGTGGGACATGTAACATGCTGTCTATATTTTGGCAGATCATGGGATAGTTTAGCTTTGTTAAAATCCCCGAGAATGATTAAAACAGAGTCCGGCTGCTGTCGCTCAATTTCCGTGATCTGATCGGCTAGTTTCTGTATCGCCAGGCGCGCGTGCACGTGCGGCGGAATGTAAACAGAGACGAGGACAAACGAGCAGAACTCACGCGGTGAGTAGAAAGGCTTACAGTTAATAAACAGTGCTTCTAGATCTGGACAGCACATCTTCTTTAAAAGAGTTACATCTGTACACCACCTTTCATTGATGTAAAAGCACGTCCCGCCACCGCGCGATTTCCCCGTCGTTTCCTCGTCGCGATCCGCTCTAAACAGCTGATACCCGGGAAGGTTGAGCGCGTTGTCCGGTATGGTGTCGTTCAGCCAGGTTTCCGTGAAGCATAGAGCAGCTGAATGCATGAAATCCTTGTTTGTCTGAGAGAGCAGAGTGAGTTCGTCAATTTTGTTGGGTAGAGAGCGAAGATTTGCCAGATGGATGCTCGGTAATGCGGTTCGAAATCCTCGTTGTCTGAGTTTCACAAGCGCGCCTGCACGCTTTCCACGCCGGCGCTTCAGAACGCGCTTGAGTAGCACCGCGGCTCCTCCGACAACAATGTCCAACAAAACATCAGATAAGTCCAAGTCTGGAAAAGTATTTGGTGGTGTATGCGTCCGGATGTCCAACAGTTCGTCTCTGGTGAAACTAATTGTAGGAATGTGACAAAAAACAGGACAAACTAACAAAAAAACGAAAAAAACTGCAGAGCACGTCACGGAGGCAGCCATCTGTGTCGGCGCCATCTTGAATTTATTGTCTGTTCTGCTTAGCACAGAAAGGAAAATTGTCTTTAACACTGGATTTAAGATAACAATCACAGAATATTAACACTCATCAAGACAACAACATAGGTTAAAATTTGAAAAACCAAATTAGCCCCATACATATTACTGCAGAACATTCTTGACAACCACCCCATTCACATCAAACAGTGATCCGACTTAAGACAGCAACTGCAATTGGGATAAATGACTTTTATAAACATTTCTTTTAACTTTAGGAATTCTAAACCTGCATCCTGATGGTAACACTTCAAAAGCAGAGTGAGGGGGATGAGTATTATCTTTTTTCATAAAGGAGTCAAATAGAATCTGCAGCGAATGTTGTTTGTAACCAGTTATCTAATTTGCCTGATTCTTATTCTTCTTCTGTTTAAGTGTTGTGTTACCAAACCATGAAACAATATTATATGTGAGAACACTTTCTATTAATAATCAATATGCCATGTTTAAAGTCTGTATACTAACATTAAAACTTCTCAACTTGTGGAGGAGACTCACTTGCCTTCTTATTTCATTTATGATGACTGATTTTTAAGAAACTTTTCATAAATATAATGTCTGGCATGCAAGGAATTTCTCAGCTATAAAATTTTCGAAGCTTTTGCAATTACTTATAACAATTCTAGCATTAAAAATTTGGTTGAGAGAAATTAAACGCTGTGTTTGATAACATTGACTCACCATGTCCACCTGTGACTGTTGTGGTTCCTTTAGGAAGAATTGAGGAGAAGACATCTTCCACTCTTGTACCCTACGTTTCTTGGTGGAAACATCCCTGTTCAGATGTTGCTGAACTTGATCTGACAAAAAATCTTGCCGCACGGCACTGTCTAGGATGCAGAGAAGTCATTATAAACATTTCAATAACACTTTAATAACATTTCCCCGCTCCAAATCCAACAATGCAATTTATGCATGCTTTGATTTGAGCTTTTTATTTTTTTATTTTTTTTAACTATTATGAACCCAACATGAATAAAATAAGATTATGGCACACTCTCAGTTGTCACTTAATACAAAATTCAAAGAAGTCCCATACCTGTCCAAATCGGAATGTTGCTGGCGTTAAACCTATCCTCGATCTCCACTGCATGGCTAAATGGTGAACGGTCTTCACATGTCTGTTCTGTGCTTAGCTGAGAGGCTTTTTGCTTTCCATTCAGAGATGAACGTAGCCTGTGCAGGTTGTGATTTAACTGGAAGCTGTGTCTTTTTTGTAAAGTCTGCATCAGTGTCTTCTTACACTTATCCAGCAGGGAGCGCTGATGGCTTGGCACATAGAGGTCTGAAGCTGAGCACAAACGTTTAGCTAGCCCTTTTACTCCTTCTCTACAAGACACTGACATTTCCTCATCCTGCTTGTCATTGTTTGCTAATTGTCTGACCTCAGAGTCCAGTCCACATAGAGAAGTTAAAGGCTGCAGATCTTCCGTGTTTGGGAATTCCGCTATTGTAAAGTTTTCCTCAAATCTCTGAATATGGTTTCCATCATCAGGGGTCTTGAGAGTGCTTGTTTGTGAAATATTAAAGCTATGCTTATTAGTTTCACCTGGAGTGGAGCATAACTGGTGAACTGATTCATTTTCTGAGGATGACAAAATCACTTGTTCTGGTTCTTTTGGACTGTTTTGCTTTGTTTTGCTATTATTATCTTCAATTCCACTTCTAGCATTTCTTTTATGCTTCTCGTCGACACTTGATGATGCTATAGGAACTGAGACTTCTGATTGTCTATTAGTCTGAAAACCACTTGTTTTTTCCCCAGTAAACTCTTTTCTTGAAGTTTTCCTTTTCACTTGTGGGGGTGAATTTTTCTCTGGTTCCGGTACATCATTGAGAATGCAGTCCTGGTCTGAATCAGGTACCAGTGGAGGTAACTGTGATCTAATGTGCACCACAGACTGTTTTCTTTGTTCCCTTTTCTGGTTATCTTGCTTTATTTGCTCGCTTACCAGTCGCTCAATATCCAATGACCTAACCTCATTGCTGAAAAGGCCTTTGATGGAGGTAAGGCGTCCCTCAGTTATAATGCTTGGCTTCTGAGGGATGAATGGCTTGGCGAATGGCCTCTCTTTTCTAGAACCAGACATTGGATGGACGTGGTGGCGCTGGGCTTTCTCACTAACATCTTTTCTGCTTTGCTGAGAGCATGGTTGAGACCTGCTTCTCTCTTGACCTCGAATCTGATTCCTTTCCTTCCTGGTTTTAAGGCGCCTCACTTTATGTGCAGAGTTGCAAAGCACGTCTGTTTTCAAGCTGCTGCTTTCTGTAATGTTATGGCCTGAAGACTTGGCTTTGCCACTGTGCTGTTCGTTGGATGTCTTTGTCAAGTTGTGTTTAAAGCTTTTGGTGAAAGGCTGGTTCATCTTCATGTTAAGACTATAAAAAAGTTATAAACAATACAATAATTTGTCATACTAAAATAACTTAAACTATAATAAGTGAACATTATTAATAATGCTAACCACAATATGTTACAACATGGTGGTTAACACTGAGCAAACTCTACAAAGTTTACCAACCTACCTCGAACAAAGAGCATTCTTTGTGGCCAAACTGTCAAAATAATTATAGTTTCATTGTGAAACATTTATCAAATGGAGTCGGGATGCAGTTCAAGTCCAAATGTCGTTAGGTTTTACCTTTACGTTGCTCGGCAACGTGCTTCCATAAATCATCAAAAGCGCATCCGGGTAAAAGTAATAAAAATATTTTTGTCAAGAGAATTTCTATAGGGTAATGCTTAAATGTTTCATGTATATTTGCAAAGTTATAAACGAAACGCATTTAATATGGCATCCATATAGCGTTTACTGTCGTTTCATGTTATCTCATAGGTCGATCGTGCTCGGCTATCTGCCAGTAATGCCTGGTTCGATATTCCTGCTTCCGGGGTTTGGCAGCTGACCGCTGGCTGACTGATTCAACACAAAACTCTGCTGTAGAACATTTGTCGGTAACGATTTTTACTTTGATTTTGAATAATGAGTCGACATAAGTGATAACGTGTATTTAAATATATTTATTTGCTTAAAAATGTGACGCAATGTCCAAACGCGTGTGCGGGTTGTTCTAAATGGAAAGCATCTGCATGCTAAGTGCTACAATGGCTATATTAGTTGCTTATCTACAAACACGTTTAATTAGTTTCAAGACGTTATATTGTAAACTTTTAAAAATATTCAAACATCAAACCAGTTGATGTGCACACTAGGCTTTTTTCTTCAGCTTGTTTGTGGAGATACTGGAATGCAAACTTTTGCAGAATAGCACAAACAGACTAGTTAAGCTGCGTAAATGTAACTCTGTTCGTGCAGCCACAGGGTATGAAGAGCATAAAATCTAACCTCAGTGCAACTTGAATTCGATATTTTGCATGTTTATAGCATGTTTACGTTTAGGCACAAAATTGCTTTAAGTATGCAACTTGGATTTGATGTTTTTGCATTACTTAAAGCGTTTTTGTGCTTAACCAACAACATCAGATGTTGTATTGTTTAATGCAAAGATCATGGAGAAAATATGACCTGCCATGTCCCTCTGTCTTTCCTCAGGAAGTGATGAGTGGAGATTCAAACCCTGCAGCCACACCCACCCCCTGTCAAGACTTACAGGGAGATGGACGATGGATGTCCTTGGTGGTTCTTTTGAATAATATCAAAATTAAAAAAGATATTTGTGTTCTGTCTAGATATGTTATATATTCATGTCTGTATTAGGCTGTTAATATGCTTTTATCTGCACTTTTCTCATATGCAAATTGAGTTACAACAACAATGTCTTTTCTTTGCAGCACAATCGATTTGTATCAGACAGTAAAGGAAAAGAGCCTGATGTTCTGTTTGTTGGAGATTCACTCATCCAGCTTCTGCATGAGTTTGAGGTATAGCAAAGTAGGCATATTTGACACACACATACACACACACACACACACACGTACGTACATACACAAAGAGGATAAGGGTATTTAAGCCTCAAAACAATAAAAGTGTAATGCAACACTAAAATGTGACTTGCTAAGACACTCTTTTACATATATAAAATAGATTTTTTTTGTTGGCAGGTTTGGAGAAAATTGTTTTCTCCTCTCCATGCTCTGAATTTTGGGATCGGTGGAGATGCTACACAGCACGTGCTTTGGAGGCTCATCAATGGAGAACTAGATTACATCAGCCCAAAGGTATATTATTTAAGATATTCTTCATCATTTAAGTTGTTTAGCTATTATTTTATTTTCAATAAATGATTAACAAAGAAAAAAATCGCTCACATTTAAGTTAGTAAAAATGTACTAACAATAACAAATGAAGGAGACCTTGTTGTAACAGAATAGAGGAAGTTGATGGTTTTTCATGTCTGTTTGTGTGCAGGTGGTGGTGTTGTGGGTCGGCACAAATAATCACGGTCAAACACCAGAGCAGATCTGTGGAGGAATCATGGCTATCATCAATGTGATCCACCAGAAGCTGCCCCATTCTCACACTCTTGTACTGGTTAGTAATTTCAGCTTCAATCTCATAGTCACAGCACTCATATTTTTATTTATTTATTGGTCGTTTTTAATTTATATTTTCTTTACTTTGTTATTATGGTCTATCTAAAAAAGCCATATTCTAGGCTATTTTGACTTGATCTGAAAAGAAATCTGAAACAAAGGTGCTTTAAATAATTTTCATACCGTAATTTTCATTGTAACATATAAAAAAAATAAATAAATAAAGTTGTATAACAGTACATATGTTTGTCCAGAACTGTCAAGGTATAGTCTCCGGCAATGAATACAGGTAATCCAGATGTGCCAATCACTGAAATTATGTGAAAAGGCCTTGGCAGATTCACACAAAATAATATCTTTGCATCTGAAAATGTGAGATGCAGCACTCTGGAATAGTTCTGCCATTTTGCCATCAAACAAAACAGTTGTCATTCCAACTTACTAACATAAATAGTAGCTTACAGCACTTACCACTGCAAGTTCTCCACTGCTTTGAAACTGATATTAATGAGTGGTGCTGTGTGTAAAAGTTGAAATTGTTTTATCTTGACACAGCATCTTATAACAAACAACACTTAAGTACGAAGTGCTGCTAAAAGCGTGAGTGTATAACAACCTTAACTCTGGAAACTTCAGTTTACTAGAACTTCTATGTAAAGCTGTTTTGATACAAACTACATTGTAAAAGCGCTATAGAAATAAAGATGAATTGAATTAAATTGAACGATCACGCATGTCCATCAAGCATTTGTTTACATAGAAATACAATTGAATTATAAGACATTGTCTCATCCTGTGTGCACCTAAACCAGTCTAAATCCCTTCTCTATACACACGCAAGAGCAGTGATTGAACAGGAGTTGTCCTCTGCACCTGCTCACCCATCCAACAGATGGAGGGATCTCCTATGCTAGCCTGTCATCAAAATAGATTTTAAAGCTTTCTGAATCTGAAGTTTTTTAAGTTAATATCTGTGTTAAAATAAAAAACACATCTATAATACCCTGACTTTTCCTAAATACGTGTATATTTCTTGTTTACATAGTTATTTTATTAAAATTACAAAACACAAAAGAGTTAATTACTTTTACCTAGAACTACTGCAGCAGTCAAAATGCATGCACTTCAGTGTCTGCTACTTTTCCCCATTACTTTAAGTATGCACGCCTCTGTTGCCCAGCAACTTTCTGCTAACAAAAACATAACTTTCTTTTTGCAAAAACATAACTTGATTTTATATATGTCTTTTAAAACCGCATTTTCAGTGCAATTAATAAGCCTTCTCCCCTGCTTGTGAAAGTAAGGTGCAGACGTTTTGCAGGTAGTCTTGTAGCCTACTGTTATAAGCTATATTACCAAAAAGTTCTGATTTTGATGGGGGTGACTTAATTAAATATGACAGACATTCAAAGCTTAAATTTAATATTTTAATAGAAGTTTTGAATGTTAATATGACGTAACAATATGACATCTTATATGAGAATGGTCAGAATGACTGCTAAAGTGTAGAATTCTGGTAGTTCCAGTATTATTAGTGGGGTTTGCCAATGGCAAAGCCCATTAGTGCAATTCTCCATTGGGTTTATTATTCTTCTTCTGTCTTCTTCTGTTTCTTCTTCTGGACACTATTTCGGCACGCTTCTTCTCCCGCAGTTTTCGTCCCAGGCCCTTGAAAGTGGTGTCAAATCGTCCGGTCTTATCGGGAATGGTGTGCTATGACTTTTATAAGGGGTCCGAGGTTTTTTGGCCCCGCAGGGGCCAAAAAACCCGCCCCCAAAACGCATTGACTTAACATTACGCCAAATTTTGACGCAACATAGCGCCAAGACTGAATTTCGTAGAAACATGGGATTTACGACATCTGTAGGGGGTTGCAGCCTGACGAAAAACATACCCCAAAAGGCGATATATGTTGTACCCCTGAGGCGCTAGGACGTCCCAAAGTGGTCCCATTTACTTAACATGGCCCATTGACTCCCATTCATTTTTCTAGTATACTACCTATACTATTCCGGAAAATCCTCATAGCGCCCACAGTGAATTTCGTAGAAATATGAAATTTACCACATCTCGAGAGGGTTACATCACGCATAAAATCAGACCCCGAAAGGCGGTAAATGTTGTACCCCTGGGGAGCTAGGACGTCCCGAAATCTGCCATTGACATAACATGGGGAAAAATTTTGACACATCATAACGCCATGAGTGAATTTCCTAGAAATTTGAGATTCACTACATCTGAAAAGGGTTGCAGCCTGAGTGAGAACATACCCCGCAAGGACGTATAAGTTGTACCCCTGATGTGCTGGGACGTCCCAAAGTGGTCCCCATTGACTTAACATGGCCCATTGAAATACATTGATCCCTTTGACTTCCATTATAAATGTCACACATCAATAACATTACATAAGAGTGTCCTACAGACTTAGGGGTTGGCTTATTTGACTCAGGCAACCAATCAGCATCTCAATTTGATAATGAAGC
>CAIGQQ010034599.1:1707568-1735888 GCA_903798035.1 Danio albolineatus | reverse complement strand
TGACTCAGACAACCAATCAGCATCTCAATATGATAATGAGGCTCACAAGCCACGCCCCCAAACTGATTCCATAGACTTCCATTATAACAGGCCTAGATGCATATCTTTGCATAGGAGTGTCATAGAGACATGGGGGTTGGTTTATTTGACTTAGGCAACCAACCACAATTAAGTTCACTCTGTAACCACGCCCATAGCAACAAAACAGAGTACCCTAGCAACCATTTATCAACAGCTCTATCTCAGCATCAGAGCATCGTAGAGACATGGGGATTGGCTCGTTTGGCTCATGCTAGCAAACGGAACTTCCTGTATGCTACACATGCTAGTAGTGACTAGCTACATGCTAATATTGACTAGCCAGGTGCTGTATCTTGTTGGAAATGCTTACTAACTATAAATATTTGATCAAGCATGTATGTGAGGCTTGCCTAGTAACAACCCAGGGTACCCTAGCAACCACCTAGTAACCACTCAAATTACCCTAGCAACTGCCTAGCAACCACCTAGCAACCGCCTAGCAACGGCCTAGTAATGCCTTAGTAAGTGCCTAGCGACCACTCAGGACACCCTAGCAACCGCCTAGCAACGCCTTAGCAACCACTCAGAATACCATAGCAACCACCTAGCAACACCTTAGCAACCACCTAGCAACCACTCAGGACACCCTAGCAACCACTTAGCAACGCCTTAACAACCACTCAGAATACCCTAGCAACCACCTAGCAACACCTTATCAACCACTCAGAATACCCTAGCAACCACCTAGCAACACCTAAGCAACCACCTAGCAACCACTCAGGACACCCTAGCAACCGCCTAGCAACAACTTAGCAACCGCCTAGCAACCACTCAGAACACCCTAGCAACCGCCTAGCAACACCTTAGCAACCGCTTAGCAACCACTCCGAACACCCTAGCAACCATGCTAGCAACTCAATTAGCATGTTATTAGCATCATGCTACCTACATGCTAGTCATGCTAAAAACTCGATTAGCATGTTATTAGCATTATGCTAACACAATAAACATCATGCTGGCTACATGTTAATCATGCTAACATCATGCTAACGACTTGATTAACATGTTATTAGCATTATGCTAACATGATTAGCATCATGTGAGCTACATGCTAGTCATGCTGGCATCAT
The DNA here is from genome assembly GCA_903798035.1 of Danio albolineatus. NCBI lineage: Eukaryota > Metazoa > Chordata > Actinopteri > Cypriniformes > Danionidae > Danio > Danio albolineatus. The sequence goes on along the minus strand of CAIGQQ010034599.1, from coordinate 1,734,737 downwards.
GCTAATGACTCGATTAGCATGTTATTAGCATTATGCTAACACGATAAGCATCATGTTAGCTACATGCTAATCATGCTAGCATCATGCTAACGACTTCATTAGCATGTTGTTAGCATTATGCTAACACGATTAGCATCATTTTACCCCATTGATTTGCCACGCAAACCCCACTCACATTTTCTTTAGGAAATGTACAATTCTAGTTGATTTTGTTGTTTTAGGAGAGGGTTTGGCTAAACCTTTGAAAGTTTATTTCACCTCCTATTTATACATCTCTAATTACTTTTTGGTCCCACTTTATATTAAGTGTCCTTAACTACTATGTACTTGCATCAAAAAAATAAATACAATGTACTTTGTTCATAATGCATTTGAGAACACTTGTGGTGCTCTTGAGTTGGGATAGGGGGAGGGTTAAGGACAAGTTTGGTGGTATCAGTAGGTTTAAGGGTAGGTTAAGGTGGAAGTGATGGTCAACAGTGTATTTACAAGTGTAATTACAGAAATTAATTACAGATGTAATTACATACAGGTATTTAATCGAGCATAGGTACAATGTAAAAACTTGTATTTACACAATACAAAGTACATTGTAATGAATTATTAGTTTCAGTGTAAGTACATATTAGTTAAGGCCACTTAATATAAAGTGGGACCTACTTTTTTTAAACCTAGTAAATGCAGATGGTCAATGGTCAGTACAAAAGACGTCTATCAAAAGCATAAAATCTTAATTTACAATATTACTGCTTATTCAGCGATTCTTCTTCTTATTTTTTTTAGCCATGAAACCTTTTTTGTAACTTTTTTATAATTTTTATAAAATATTTTTGAAAAAACACTTTTCTCTATTATGAAAATGTTCATTATTCCTTTTTTCATCGGCATTAAGCAATGTTTTCCCATAAATGGACTAAACACATTGGAAATATTGTAATGTAATGGTTTTCTTTCTTCTCCATTAGGGGTTGCTGCCAAGAGGTAAAAGCCCAAACCCTCTCCGTGAGCGTAACGCCAGTGTGAATGCTCTAGTCCAGGCTGAGGTGGCCTCTCTGTCTCACGTCTCCTTCCTGGACATGGACCCAGGTTTCATTCACTCAGACGGCTCCATCGCACACCAGGACATGTATGATTACCTGCACCTCACGCCTCATGCCTACCAGAGGGTCTGTGAGCCTTTACACGAACACCTTAAATCCCTGTTAGAGAAACACGCTCCTTGACCACACTTACTAAATACAGCATAAAACAGCCTTTCCTGTGTGACGACAGACGTCTCATCCTTTATGCTCTACAAGCAGAGCCTTCTCGAGATATAAACACCCTCAGGAAAACCCATGACTGTTTAATACACATAAACATACATCACATGCTTTCTGTCAGTGTGCGTTACTGCTTTCTGGTCACTACAACTATGCTATTCTTTATTGAGGTATATAACAGGAGAATTCATCTAAGAAATATATCATGTTATTTCTCATGCCATTCCAAATATTGTATGACGAGTTTTTTTTTGGAGAATCGACCAAACATTGACCCAAAACAAAAAAGGTAATTTATGTCAGACAAAATAAATAGTCATGGAGGTTTGGAACGACATGAGGGCAAGTTAATAATTATGTGTGTTTTTTGGTGAACTAAATTCGTTACAAAAAATGGATACTACATTCCAAAGCCTGTGCTTGTATAAACAAAAAAAAGTAGCGATATTGTCGTGTATTTTGCAGTGTAATATTGATCTCGACGACACAATGACTTGGATTGATGGAGGAACTTCTTGTGATTTTTGTATAGGAAACAACAGCAGACATTATTGCCCTTCAGAGGCTGACAACCATTTGTTTACTTGTTGAAAGGAACAATACGGGCTATTTTGCTTTTGTTCGCCGGTATTGAATCTTCACATGCCCATAGGCTCTTTTCTAAGAAAAGAGTAAACGACTCATGTGATGATGCACTTGTGATGAAAGGATAGTTCATCCAAAAAAAGAAAATTCTGCCATTTTGTTTACTCACTCTTTACTTGTTTATAACCTAATGTGTTTTTTTTCTGCTGAACACAAAAGAAGATATTTTGAAGAATGACAATTGACTTCTTTAGCATTTTTTTCATACTATGGAGGTCAGTAATGACCGATTTTTAGCTCTCTTTAAAGTATTTTCATTTGTGTTCAGCAGAATAAAGAAATCATTATAAAGGTTTGTAACCACTTGAGGGTGAGTAAATAGTAAGAACGTGTTAATTTCTGGGTGAACTGTCCTTTTAAAATGATTCCTTACAGTTTAACCTTTTGCTCTTTGCTGGAGATTCTTTTCGATGAACATTGCATTAGTTTCAATTATTTTTTACAGTATTTTTGAAATGAATTCTCTCTCCGTACATGTCCTCTTTATATCTGTTTAGCTCATTTAGTGTTTTGTTCCAGAATGTTATAAGTTCTGTATACTTTTGCCACCAAGAGTGTCTGAAATATTTACACTATGGATGAAGTCTTAAAATCTCAAAACGAAAGGCAAGGAATGGGTGTTGGTGGTCTGTGCATGACTCTGCTTCTAATAAGCAGAGAATTTAAATCATAAGTGGCCGATTGCTGTCTTTGTTTTTATTGCTGTATATATTACAGTCAACCAGTCGTCACGTTCAAATAGTGTCGAATGTGGTTAAATGTGTGATTCTGCTGCTGCTTTATCCTTGTATTTGTACTTGTGTCCTGTAACGTCGTCATCTTCAAGGAGTCTTGTGTGATTCCAGGAATTGTTTCCTCATAGTCTTGAGATTCCAGTCTGAGGGGTTACATGTCATGGCTGGTGCTGCGATAAACAATTGTCATGTTAAATGGTGGAATAAACCTTAAGTAACGTATTAAATGTATTGCTTCGGAATTTCTTTCGAAAAACTGTCATTCATCACGTTTAGGTTATAAGTTCACAACACTGTTTATCAGGATGAAAACACTTAAAAGGACAGGTTAAGTTTGTCAAATATACTCTCATTATCATTCATTCATTCATTTTCTTTTCGGCTTAGTCCCTTTATTAATCCGGGGTCGCCACAGCGGAATGAACTGCCAACTTATCCAGCATTTGTTTTACGCAGCGGATGCCCTTCCAGCCACAACCCATCTCTGGGAAACACATCCATACATTGTCATTCACACACATACACTACGGACAATTTAGCTTACCCAATTCACCTGTACCGCATGTCTTTGGACTGTGGGGGAAACCGGAGCACCCAGAGGAAACCCACGCAACCACGGGGAGAACATGCAAACTCCACACAGAAATGCCAACTGGCCCAGCCGGGGATCGAACCAGCGACCTTCTTGCTGTGAGGCGAACGTGCTACCCACTAGGCCACCGTGGCGCCTACTCTCATTATATTTACTCAAATTTACTGTACTGTTCAAATGTTTGGGATCAGGTTTTTTAGAGAAGTTCTCAAAGGTTGCTTTTTTTGTTAGAAAAAATCTTTCACACACACAATATGAACTCAATATAGATATATAGATCAAAACTTTTTATCAAAGTTGTCTAAAAAAAACACCTATTTTCTCATGAGACAGTTGTGAAAAACAGTTTTGATACACTTCAAATGATGACTACTGTATCCCCACCTCAATGGCCTTAAAAAAGGAGAATTTAGATTCATTCCTAAAGCAAAGCTTACATTACACGATCATTACTCTAGTCAAGGCAAGGGATGGGAAGGCAAGTTTATTTATATAGCACATTTCATACACAATGGTAATTCTAATAGTAAGTACTTTACATAAACAAGAAAAAATGATTTTTAAATTGAAAATGATAAAAACTGATTAAAATGTGTCAAAACGGGTTATAAAAGAATGAAAAAGAAAAGAAAGACATACTTGTGCAATCTGTCGGATGTAGCACAGTGCTCATTCAGTGAAGGCATAGCTAAACAAATGTGTTTTCAGTCTTGATTTGAATGTACCTAATGTTGGAGCACATCTGATCATTTCTGGAAGCTGATTCCAGTAGCGGGGGGCATAGTTGCTGAAGGTGGATTCACCCTGCTTTGACTGAACTCTTGGAATTTCTCATTTATTTGATCCTAAAGTTCTGAGTGATCTGTTATGTTTGCATTCAGTGAGCATATCTGTAATATGTTGAGGTCCTAGGCCATTTAGTGATTTATAGACAAGTAATAATACTTTAAAATCTATTCTGAATGTAACTGGGAGCCAATGTAAAGACCTGAGGACAGATGTGATGTGCTCCGATTTTCTGGTTGTTTAGAATTCTGGCAACAGCCTTCTGGATGTACTGCAAATGTCTGACTTTTTTTTTGGTAAGGTCACCGAGGAGTCCTTTACAGTAATCCAACCTGCTGGTGATAAAAGCATGAACAAGTCCTCACTGGAAACAAAGCATCTAATTCTTGCAATGTTTTTAAGACAATAGTATGTTGATTTACTTGCTGCTTTGACATGACTAATAAAATTCAGATCTGACTCCAGAAACACACCAAGAATATTGACCTTATTTTTTTGTTGTTTGACCCCTAGTGTATTAAGTGATTCATGTTTAGTTTTTGTTATTTTAAGTTATTTTTATTATGTTTAATTAATGCTCAACAAAATGTCATTTTTACCATTGTAAAAAAACAACAACAACAACTGTGCTGCTTATTGAAAATTAATTTAATTTAACTTTTAATTTGGGTTTATTTAAAATATGCTTTAACATTACAAATGCCCTATAAAACATCACATTACAAAAAAAAACAAAAAAAAACCTGACTGACCCCAAAATATAGGTAACACTTTAGAATAATGGTCCATTGGTTTATGTATTCACTAACATTAACCTAGTATGAATAATCTTGTAAAGCGTTTATTAATCATTGTTCAACATTAATGCATTGGTAAATTCATGCTTGTTAACGTTAGTTAATGCACTTGAAGTTAACATGAACTAATGTTAAAATACATTGTTATCGAAGATGAATAAATACAGTAATAAATGTATTACTAATGGTTTGTTCATGTTAGAAAATAGATAAACTAATGGACCATTATTTTATATGTAACCAATACATTTTATATTTAAAGAGCCCCTAATATACATTAAAAAGGGTCATATTTTGGTTTTGGGGGTCTTCATCAACAGACTGATCTGCATGCAAGGTCAAAAACACTTTCATTGTCTTATAATATGCATTTATTTTTACCTCATTATCCCAGCGACTCCCATAAGAATCGTTCATTTGTTCCCAAACCCCTATGCTGTGATGCTAATCTGTGCTGATTGGACCGATGACCCAATCTGTTGGTATTGGTCGACAGCGCTCAGAGAATGCCCATAGTGTATACGTGAACATACTGTACCTGCCAACACTCCCGTTTTTCCCAGGAGTAGCCCGTATTTCAGACCCATCTAACGGCACTTTCCCGATTTGTTATTTCTCCCAGAAGCCCCCAGACATCTCACCCACGAACTCAACCTCCCCGATCTCACAGCATATTAATCTATTCTTAACGATAAGTAAAAACAGTGACACACATTCAGTGTTAGTGCACACAGCGGCAAAAGCTGAACTATTATGAAACAGGACCGCCGCATATGTAGGGACAGCCCATGGTGGCCATAGCAATGACAAACAGCAGAGGAACACGAGCTCACAAACGCATTTTAATCTGTAAACAAAGCGACACGTGTTTTCAACGTGGCTTTTTACGCGATATGAGAATATAAAGAGTTAACCAGATACACTGCAAGCGGTTACAAGTAACAAAAAACAATTAAATTCATAATTTGCAAGCTAGAGAAAACAACGAGGCAACAGTTTTAATCACACTTACATTGAGAGGAGGATGAAGGAGAGGTTGGATACAGGGTGCAGGTCAGATTCACGATGGCAGGCCAGATCGGCCACCAGGTACTCCCCATGGCCAGTCCACCCCTGCATACATCAATAGTCTTTTCTGATCCTTCCTTTAACAATCGGCTCACGAATCCCCTGGTGTAAGTGTGTAGATTTCAGAACCACTCCTCGGAGGAAACACAGCACAAGGCTGGGGCTATAATGCTGAGGCATTTTTGCAAAAATAAACCTCACGCACTGACTCTTCACTGCTTCATCTTTAGGTAGGGAAAAGAGCACAACTTTTCCCTCACACTTCAGAGCACAGCGTTTACGCGACATGATTTAACCCGAATTCAAGACAGTGTTTGTCGTCTTCCGCTTTTTCTTCCTGTGTGTGGACTTGCCGGGGTTTCAAGCCGAAATGGCTAAAGACTCGTTATAACAACGATTCGTTTATATATATGAGTCCACTCTTTTATAGATGAATCAACAATTTTAAACACTGTACACTTTTAGATTCAAGCCTAAGCTGGATATTTCACTTCACTTAGACCTTCACTTAAGGTCATTTTCAATAATCCATATTAGGGGCTCTTTAAAAAAAATCATAAAGTGATTTTAGGGAACTAAGTAAGAAGATGAACTCAAATTAGTTTGTTATGCGTTATTCAGGTAACTTATTTTTAGAAAGCTTGCTTCAGGGTCTGTTATACTGAGAACAGTGGGTCTCCTTGGGCTGTGTGATTTGAAGTCAGTTGATTTTTAATATTGTGTCACTGCACAAATAAAGTTAAGTAACTCTTGATGCCCATAATCTGATAAGCCCCAGGAAACTGGCTGGGGCATGTCATTGGTATACACAAAAGAGCGTCAGATGACATGATGTCAGGCTGTGATTCAGACTGTCAAAGGTAAAATTACCGTTTCAGGACATCTATAAATCAGCCAGTGTCAAGTGTTAGACACTCAAATGTCCATCAGATTATACATCTTGCATGTCAGCATATAACAGGTAGAAAACAGTTTCTGTGACAAGCCCACTTCAAGGTTTTAAGGTAGGCCCACAGTTACAGGAAAATCTATAAACTCTGATTCTCTGCAATAAAGTCCTTTGTTCTGATATTCATCAACAGACAATATGCCCACAAGCTTTAATATCTTTATGGACACACTGTGTAAATATTCACAAGGCAGAACTAGGGCTTAACTTGAAATTATGTGGTGTTTATGGGTTTAATAAATGTTATCAATAACAGAGCAATAAATTCACTGCGTCTGCAATTGTAAATAACCCACACAGCAGTCTGAAGGATTTCTGCAACATGTTTCTTTACAAAACTGTAATCTTGCATTGATGCATGAGGGGTTGAAATTCATTCATTCATTCATTTTCTTTTCGGCTTAGTCCCTTTATTAATCCGGGGTCACCACAGCGGAATGAACCGCCAACTTATCCGGCATTTGTTTTACGCAGCGGATGCCCTTCCAGCCACAACCCATCTCTGGGAAACACATCCATACATTCTCATTCACACACATACACTATGGACAATTTAGCTTACCCAATTCACCTGTACCGCATGTCTTTGGATTTGTGGGCGAAACCGGAGCACCCGGAGGAAACCCACGCAACCACGGGGAGAACATGCAAACTCCACACAGAAATGCCAACTGACCCAGCCAACCAGCAACCTTCTTGCTGTGAGGCGAACGTGCTACTCACTATTATTCACATATATCAATAAAAACAGATCAGAATAAACTGTACACATAACAATCAACATTTTAGGATAAAGCTGTTTTTGTGACAGGCGTTATTGTATTGTGCCGCTAGAAGGATACAGTAATTTTTTTCCCCCTAGTAAATATTGAAGTTGTGTTTTATTGTCTAACTCTGTGAATTGTGGGTAAATGCTCTGTAGTTTGGGGTAGAATGTTTCTCGGATGTGCTGATAGTTTGCAGCGGGTGAGGAAGTGTTCCTCCGTCTCCACCTCTGCATGGGCACAGTGTGGGCAGATGCGGCTCTCTCTGGGTTGCCAGTTCTGTCTGTATCTGCCCGTGTCTACAGTCAGATTGTGAGCACTGTATTTGGTCATTGTTGTTCTTAATTTACTGTCCTTTACTGCACTCAGATATGCTGCTGTCGTATATTCTCTATTTACAGTAGGTCTAAATAACACTGAAGTTTACTTTGTTTTCCTGCTGCTTCATTCCAGTAAATCAGATACTCTTCGTGCGTTTATCATTTGATTGGGCTTAATTCTGTAGATGAGCACGTCTGTGTCCTGATGCTGCCTGCTGTTAGTCATATTCATTATGTTGGGTTGTGTTTGGAGCTTCAGGACCATCTGAATCAGGGCACTTTTTGTAATGTCCATTTCAAGGTTTTTGAGGGCTTTAAAATGATAAGAGTTGGGGTTACTCATTTTAATGCGTTTATTAATCTGATTTAATATTATTTCTCTCTCTCTCTCTCTTTCTCTCTCTCTCTCTCTCTCTCTCTCTCTCTCTCTCTCGCTCTTTCTGTCATAGAGACACACCCACACACAGATGTCGTTCTCTCCTTGACAATGTTTAAAGACTATGTTAAAGCCTATTTATAGCTGTGTTTACATTGTCTCATAACTATGAGATTCCAACTTGTAAAAATCTTTACTCATGTCTTGATACAACTCTTTTTTTACATCTACCAATTTTCTGAGCACTATGTCTTGTTCCACATGACCACTGTTTAGGTGTTGACAGTGTTGCCACAAGCTTACACACATTAACAGCTCTGAGTGGGACTTCATATGACATGAATGCAGCTAATGTTTCCCAATTTTTACCCCATAGCCATCAACACCCCCCTCCCCCTCCTTTTTAGTTGAAAGTTGAGAGCTTAGTTGACCTTTTTTTAAAACTGCAACTAAATTGAAAATGGAAAGCTGTGAGCAGAAAATAGAGGAGTCGCTGTGAAGGGGCACAACAGGAACGAAAGGAGAGTCAGCAATGGTAATCTGTCAGTGGCCCATACTGATTCTGACTAAACATCTGAGCAAACTTGAGGAAATGCAAGATTTTCACACTGAAACCAAAGGACAGAAAGTCATTAGAGCCCTTACAATCATATTTGTTGAGAGTGTGAACACAATGGGCAATTAGAGGTGTTCAAGAATCCACTCATCAGTGTTCCAAATGCAGGTAAAAAACATCTTAATAATTTTAGACCAATAGAAGTTGGTACCTCTATTCCACAAATTTGTTACAAATCTGTTTAAAAATTAAATCCAGGGTTTTATGACCTTTTAAATGATTACCCCTTGGGGTTTATAAAGTAGTATTGAAGTTAATGAGATATTTAAATGATTATTAAGCATGGGTGGCGAACACCTGCTAACAAGCAGCCTCAGCTTTTAATAGAGTCATGTAACCAATAGACCATTTTGAGGGACGTAAACAATAACAATTGTCCTAAAGTATTTGCTCTAAACATTTTTTTATTTCCATAGCTCCCGAGAATCCAATAAGGTCAACATATTGATAAATAATGTGATGATAGCTGCTTTAACGTGAAGCTACGATTCAATTACCTCTTGTTACAGTTATAAACTAGTTTGACAAAAAGCAGGAAATGTTTATGGGCCAATGTCATCACCACTTTGAAATGGTCTATAGGGATGCGCATTTAACTGAGGCTATGCGATAAGCATCTCAATACACAGCCAATTTTGCATTGGACAAATCCCAATTGTGTTTTATACTCATATGTCTGGCGTACACTTATACCTTCCTCTTGGACCAGAGTATCAAGGGGGTAGGGTTGAAAATATACCCTCTAAGAAATGGGACACCATACATACCATGTCAGCATCATATGTCGTTGCTAGCTCATACATCATAGGAGATGTTGTTTGCAGTAGTCATTCCAGATGGTGCAAGGACAGCCAAATTTAACAGATTACTCATTGAAATGTTGTTTCGTTCTGAATCTGGGCTTTGTTTTCAGCTTGATAGTATTTCAAACACAGCATATGATCATGCGGTAAAGAGCATCAAACCGAGCTGTGTTTTTACACAGGGCTCAAATTTATGGATGTAACCACAAGAAAACTACAGTACAAACGTTATACCAGGCGTGATGTAAAAAGCTAATTACCTGGCACTAAACTTTACTGGCAGGCTCACTTATTCTGTCAAGTCATCAGGTATCAGAATCTAAAATATGTTGTGGAAATATATGCAAAGGTTATTATAAGGGACTATAATAGCGAATTTAAGCAATTGTTGTAAATCGTATTTCTGTCATAGTTTCTCACTTATGTTTGGTTTCGTCTTCTTCTCTCTCGCCTTTTTGAATTCTGGTGTTCTTCAGGGGTCAATATTGTGCACTGTTTTATTTTCATTATACTTGTTATCGTCGTTAGGGTTTATCATGTTGAATGACGCTGTTGGTCTAATGTTGGTCTCTTTTCATCATAATAATTAATATTTTTCAACTGATTAACATGTTTTTAAACTTTAATTTAGGCCGACTTGGGAAATTAGTTCAGTTCATGTCAGAGGCCCACAAGATTTATTTCCTGTTTTCAAAAACGTTTCCCTTATTTTCATACAGTATTTACACAATGGCTTTTTGTCAAACTTGCATGTCTTTACAGTTTATTGAATCTGAGTGAATACAGGATTGATTATGGCCTACATGCTTGATATCTTTTAGCTGTTAAGGAATTCCTTTTAATACTTCACAAGTTGTTCATCAATTGTGACCCAGACCTCCGGGTACTTGTTCACAAGAACATCTGTCATGTTTCATCCATGACAAAATCGTAGCATGCTATTAGATGTAAGAATCGATGATTTATTTCTTCTAAGGTCTAGTGGAATATGATCTTTCGGATTCATGTGGAACATTTGGTCTTGGACCAGATATCTACGCTTTGAACTGAAGTAAATTGTAAATGTGATATGTTAAGAGTGAGAAAAAATAGTGTAAGGGCTTACCACAGTTTGAATTACAAAAGAAATCTTGACATTCAGTAAAATAATCTCTTTCTCTTTCCCAAATTGCATGCAGCCCTTATCACAGATCTTGACAGTTCTCAGCAGATGACAAATACTGTCAACATTTCTTTTACACTTCATTTCTAAAAGTCTATCTGGCAAGTTGAGGCATTATCAGATGTGACTTTTGAGACTCAGATATCAGAGCTTTGTCATATAAATACTGAAAGCCTAGATCTGAACACCAAAGACTTAAAAGTCTACTTTTAGACAGTGTTTCTCATTTTGATTCTGATTTTGAGTGCCGCTGAAAACCATGAACTTCCAGATGCTTGTGCTGGCTTTTGCTGCGGTGATTGTCACTAACATCCAGTGTCACGGTAAATATTTTTGCTGAATTTGTTTGAATATTATGTTATTCATGTATTTTTAATATACACTCTCAGTAAAAATGTAGAATTATTATTATTATTATTTTTATACTTCTGCTTATCAAGGCTGCTTTTATGTAATTAAAACATTGTGAAATATTAATAAAAAAATAAATGTAACAATTTAAAATAACTCAAAATTGATTAAAAATGTACATATTAGCATCAATAATTAAGTGTTTAGTGTCAGATAATTATTCAAAAAAATGCTCAATAAACAAATAAAATAATTTCAATTAATTAAAAATGTAATTTTTGTATATAGATACAATTTTGTATATAGCACCAAATTTGAAAACTTAACATAAGATTATAATATTGGCTAAATATGTGTTCGGTCAACATTCAGAATGTTACAAATGTTAATGAGAATCCTTCATTTAACAATTTGAAAGTATTTTTTTTTTTTCCTTCGGCTGTCTTACAAGCTGAAACAAGAATAATTATGTTCAACTTTATCACTTATATAAATTATAAGTTTATATTATAATTGACATATTATGTATTTACTCTGCAGCTGCTCTGTATCTATTTATCCTGTCTCTATAAATGTATTTGCTCTTCCAGCTGATTTTTTTGATCTTCCAGCATTTTATAATGAATTATTATTAAAGATTAAGTACCAGTAAAAACAATATAGCAGCATATCAGCACATTACAATGAATTCTGAGGGAGCATATCTAAATAATTTTGCATAGTTATTTGTTAACTTAAATGTTGAACAAAAATAATCTAAAAATAAAGTGGAAGTATGTGAACAACTTTAAGTTTCTTTTTGCACATACAATGCGCAGCATAATTGAGTACACCCCATTTTAAAAATCTATATTTTTATCTATTTCTCAGCGAATATAGGCATTGTATTTTGGTGATTTAAACAAAACAGATTTATTAAACAGATATATTTATCAAAATAATATTTTAGTCACCAAACATATTTAGAAATTGAAAGATAATACAATTAAATTCAAGCAAAATATCACATTTTTTTTTTTTTAATAAAATAAAGAAAATTACTACATTTTTTCAAATGTTTTGCTTCTCTTGATTTTTCCTCTTTTTTAAATTTGTGTTTAATATTTTTCTATAACATATACATTTGGGTGTTCTAGTTTTTGGGTTGTTATCATAAGTTATTTATGTACTGACCAGTACTGACTGGCTAATCTAATGTATATGTACAAATATATTATTGTAGATCTTCTTATTAAGAATGTGAATTTAAAACAGATTTGTGAGGGGTGTACTTATATATGCTGAGCACTGTATAGTAGATGCCAAAGAAATATTTGCAATTTTTAACATATTTCTAATTCATTATTATTATTATTATTTTTTTTTTTCTGATGCGATTTCTCAATGTTTTTTGCAGCACGACCTCAAGTGGGTAACTCAGACAAATCTGCAGAGGTCAAAGGCCATGCTATGCCTAGGAAATGCAACTGCCGAGGTATGTGACGATGTACTTTCTCCTGTCATTAAAAAAGAAAACAAGAAGCCCTAATGTCCTGCCTGAAGTGTTGTGAGATGTTCAAGTGCTTATAATGTAAAAGGAAAGAGTACTTTCTTTCTGATTGATGTGTTGTTTTGTGTAGGGATGGGAACCGCTCTGGATCAGAACTGTGTCTGTGAGATGCCACATAAATCTAGTGAGTCAAACAAGCTCCTTTTACCAAGATATCGGTTTGTTTAGTGTGTAAAAATGTACAACAAACAGCCGTTAAAAATGTGCGTAAAACGAAAATGATGCATTAAATGGTTACTTGCATTACTGGTTATACTATATTTTATATAATGCTTTAAGGTCAGTTATGATTAATCATTATTTATTGCTGACAAATGTAGATTTGTGATAATTTTGATGATTTAATTTTTTTTTAACCAAGTTGAAAGCAGATTAGTCTTTTTACTATTTTTTTATTGAATGAAGGTCAGTATCACTAATACTACTGCTAATGATATTTTAGTCACACTTTACAATAAGGTTCATTAGTTAATGTTAATTAGTGCAGACTAACATAAACAATACATTTACTAAAGTATTTGTTCATGTTAGTTAACGAAAATGCACCTATTCATTGTTAGTTCGTTGACTCACGGTGCATTAACTAATGTTAACAAGCATAGGGTTGGATGTTAATAATGCATTAGTAAATGATTAATTATGATTAATAAATGCTGTACAAGTGTTGTTCATGATTAGTTCATGTTAGTAAATGCATTAACTAATGAACCTTATTGTAAAGTATTACCGAGATTTCTGTTAAGTCACATTGAGTTGTATCTTTTAGTACAGCTCAGTGATAAGGACTGAACAAGTGGTTTTCGATTTCTACTTGGCCTGCCAAAAAAAAGTTTTTGACCTATAATAAACTGTATTTTAATGAATAAGCTTACCATTTCCAAAAATTGACGTAAAATTAAATTCACAATTCTCAATCAGTTTTCCAATTCAATTCCAAACAAACACTGCTAGCCTAACTAATATAGTTTTCACTTTTTTTGAAACAAGTAAACGATTCTTAGGAAAATAAGAATAAATAAACCAGTTGCAAATGGCACTATATTAATAATAACGTTTTTTTTTTTTTTTGCTCTGGTAAAAAAAAAAAATAATTGCAAAAAAAAAAGGGTTCTTTATAATAAAAAAGGGCATAGGCTATTCAAATCTTCACATACAAATATTATTCATTCATTCATTTTCTTGTCAGCTTAGTCCCTTTATTAATCCGGGGTCGCCACAGCGGAATCAACCGCCAACTTATCCAGCATTTGTTTTACGCAGCAGATGCCCTTCCAGCTGCAAATGCAAATATTATGTCATATCATATTTATTTTAACTGAAAAGTTTTTACTGAAAAGCTGAGAGTTCTTATGGCAACATTGCAAAAAATAAAAGAAAGTTTTTTTTTGTATCTTTGTGTTTTTCTCTATTCATTATAAAATAAACAGCCAGTATTCAAATAAGATTTTTATTTACTTATGTTTATTTTCAGGACCAATCCTCAGCCCAGAGCAGAAAAACATGTGCTTAAAGAAGGGGATTAAGACATTTAAAAAATGCCAACAGTTTTTTGGTGCAAACAAGAAGAATGCCAAACCCATCAGTGTGCCAATATAAGACCTTCTGGCATTCACTGTCACACAGAAAGTTATATATCTACAGCAGTGTATACTCAACTGTTTTTATATCTGTATTATTATGTAACATATATTCAGTCCAGTTCAGATTTTAAAAAGTTATATACTGGATAAAGATGTGAATGAACAATAAAACATGCTGGTGAAAAAAGTGAAGCTCGTTTGAATAATTTGCTTTTATTTTATTTTATTAATGAAAATATATGACATTTTACATTCTTTGATCTCTGAAATAATCATTAACATTTTGGATATAATCACACACTCTGCATTACATTTCTTTGAGGACAGATTTTTTTGATTCCAAGATATGAGAAGCAACTGTGAAGCAGAAAGTTAGTTTGGATAGTTGCTCATTCAGATAAGTCATTTGCTTGTATTTGCTTAAATCAGACGTTGACTTTTCCAAACAAAAAACTACAAACTGAAATAAGTCAGGCTTCCTAAAGTTCAGCTTTGCACAAGTAAATAAAATTAGAGTAGCAAGCAAATTCACTAATCACATATATAGTTCTTAAAAATATAGAGAAAAATAATGCAGCATGTTGATATATACTAGCCAAAAGAGGGTTCAGTTAATAGTTACATATGCATGTCTGTAAATAATGTTTAAAAGTTTTAGAATTAAGATGCAGTTCAGCTAATCTGAACTACTATCCTCATAGATTGGTGTAATTCATTTATTTTTTCCGCTGTTAGCGGATAAATTTACCTACAAGCCTCATTCAGACAGTAAGTCCTCATATATAGGCCTGAGAACAGTCTCAGTATTACAGCCATTCCTGTAATAAAGAGAACAGCAGAAGGAGGAGAGCCATCAGCATATCACTGGCCTGGAACCTGTCAGCAGCATTGGGATCTGTGATAAATAGAGAGAATATGGTGATTCATTACTTCAAGAAACAGTCTATGAAATGTATTTTCTGACAGACATTTAAAGTGTTCCTGTTATGCCATTTAAAATGTTCTTCATTTAGTTTTGGAGGTCTCCTGTGATATATTTACATGTACTCAAGGTCAAAAACACCATCAGGTCTTCACAATATACATTTACAATTGCCTCATTTTTCAAAGTCTCAAATGATTCATTTAAAGATATGTTTTGTTTCCCCGAATGATTTCAAACTATACACATTGTAAGGATTGTGTTAATTTTACCATGTCATTTCGAGACTGAATCGGATTGAAGACCTAGTTGATCCAACTTAGACAAGTTGAAAAGAAAACATGCAGCTTGTTTATAAACTTGTATTTATAAGCCATAATTTGCCCATTTGAATTTCATGCTGGTTTTATAACCAGCTACATCTTTACATGCTCTACTCTGCGCAATCTATGAACCCCTATTCTATGAAGAGAATACCCCTATTTGTAAACAGATAGCAAAGAGATTAATGATGGTTCCTCTATTTATCTGTTTTTGATCCTGGCGTGCCAACTGCTCTGTGTTCAGATTTAACTTTAGAAGCTCACTGGTGCCCTTTCACAGAAGCTTGACTTGCATCAAAATGGCATTTAAAGGATGTAGCTGTACCTGGAATGTCTGAATGAGGCAAGTACTTAAAAAAAAAAAAAAAAAAAAAAAATTTAAACTGTTAAAATTTTAAACTGTACATGGCACATATTTAAAGTTTAAATATCATGAAACAGCTTCAGAATTATATCCATAGTTTTTAGTCTCTTGTATTGACAATAAATGCAACTAGGGCTGCACAATATATCATTTTAGCATCAAAATCACAATGTGCACATTCGCAGTAGTCACATCGCAAAGATATGCAATGTTAAGTCTGGATTATAGTTATTCAGGAGCTACAGAATTGTAATTAATCACTGTGTTTTATACAGAATTTATACGATGTATGCCAAAAACAACAAAAATGTAGAATTTTAGAATTACGTATAATTACTTAGAAGCGAAACTAGATTATTTAACTTACCTCACTGGCAGATAATTTAGCTTGTTTTAAGGAAAAACTCTTAATAATAATAATAATAATAATAATAATAATAATAATAATATTAATAATTCCTTACATTTATATAGCACTTTTCTAGACACTCAAAGCGCTTTACACAATTCGGGGGATCTCCTCATCCACCACTAGTGTGCAGCATCCATCTGGATGACGCGACGGCAGCCATATTGCGCCAAATTGCACACCACACACTAGCTGATTAGTGGAGAGAAGACAGAGTGATGAAACCAATTATGATATGGGGATGTTAGGAGGCCATGATAGACAGAGGCCAGTAGGCAGATCTGGCCAGGATGCCGGGGTTAAACCCCTACTCTTTACTCTTTTTCGAAGAACATCCTGGGATATTTAATGACCACAGAGAGTCAGGACCTCAGTCTATCGAAAGACGTCTCATCCGAAAGATGGCGCTCACTGAGCAGTATAGAGTCCCCTTCACTGTACTGGGGCGTTAGGACCCACACAGACCACATGTCCAGCGCCCCTTGTTGGCCTCACTAACACCACTTCCGGCAGCAACCGAGCTTTCCCATGTGGTCTCCCATTCAGTGGGCGACCATGTAAGAGTTGCAGAGAGCTAGCTGCCAGAAAAACTCTTAATTTTGCCTTTTTTATGCCCAATCCCAATTCTATTTTTGTACCCCTACCCCTTCCCCCTGGCCCTTACAACCGAGGGTTAAGGGGAAGGGCTTCAAAACTTACCCCTAAGAATTGGGACAGCACTTCAACACCTGCAGATGTCATCATGATCTCTTGCTTCGTATGAGATCAGACGATCACGACTGCTGTAGTTATTCCAGTTGTGCTATTTTTTGGTGTTTATCTTCAGGAAATCACTGAAGGCATATATTGTGTTGTCATAACGATCTAATGTGGCAGTAAGTTCGTAACTATACTGTGTATTTACACAGTGACCATATTTATCTATGTAAACACACGAAAACAACATTAACATTATAGCAGACACTGTAAAAAGCTCATTCTCAGCCACTAGACATTACTGACAGGGTATCCGAGTGTCATTGTGTGTCAGAATGTTGTGGGACTGCTGTACATGAGTTATGATTATGGATTATAGGTCGCGAAATTTTGCAGGGGGTTTTTTTGCGTTTTTTTTTTTTTAAAGCGTGATGGTAAAACACGAACGTGGTTATGAATATATTAAAACATATGTTTGTTTGTTGTAAAAATTCGTAATAATGACAAAAAATACTAATTTGTGGATCTCCTTACTTCCGGGTTCAGCTATCCTGCCGTTGTGGCTGGTGTATTCTGGGAAATTTTCTTAGCCCTCCATTTTAAGTGTGGTCCTGAAAAATCTTTGTTCGAAGGGGTGTATACCCCTTGCCCTTAGCCCTACGCCTTCAAGCTAAAGAGAATTGGGACACCACTACCCCTTGACCTGAACGAGCAAAACGAGGGGTAGGGGTAAGGGGAAGGGGTAAGGGGTAGAATTGGGGAATTGGGATTGGGTCTTGTTTTAAAATAAAACAATATTTTAAAATAAATTTTACTTGATCTATGACTTTTTTTTAAGATTTGAAGATATTTGGACAAGAAATGAGACAAATCAATGTAAGACTTTTTTTTTCATTGTGATCATTCAATATCTGTTCTTATACCTGAATGCTGTTCGACTCCCCAGAAAGCCGTCAAACAGTGCTATTCCTCTATCTTGTGAAACTGTATTCATATTGTAATATTTATCGCAGAAAAATAAACTATCACAAAATCAAATCTTTCCAATATATACATATATATGGAATATATATTCCAGCCATACATTCAACTATTAAAAAGGACAGGCTGGTATTATGTACTTGTGTGACAGAGTTTAGTAGATGCATTACACTAATGATACTAGAATCGCTGATGACTCATTTCAGAATCAATTCAACTTTACATCAACTTTTTCAAGCACTTTGCACACTTTACACGCATAACCTATGGAAGGTAGTATCTGAAAAAGCACCAAATGAGCCTTTTAACAAGTATTTAGCATGTTAACTGCTGTATGTGTATGTGGGGTGATGCTCACAGCTGACGACTTGGCTGACGGAGAGTGACACATTGGTTAGGGGGTTTTTGGCCACACAGGTGTAATTGCTGCCCAGGATAGATGTGATAGGAATCGTAATGGAAGCTTGATCCCCAACGACTGTGTTGTTTTCGATGATCCAGTAATACACAGAGGGTGGCTGAGACACCGCTAAACATGTCAGGACAGGAGGAATCCCAGAATGCAAAGTGATCTTCACGCTCTCTGGTCCAACTGTGGGCACACAGAATTTGAGGTTAGGCAAAATAAAAGCTTCTTTGAAGTCACATCTATTTCAAAGATAGAAGAATATAGTTTTACTCACAGATGACCACAAGGTCATATGGATTACTAGTGTGATTTCTTATTGCATTGGCGGCAACACACTGGTAACTCCCACCATCAGTGATTTGCAAAGAACTGAAGGTCACTGTGGTGTTGTCTGCAGAAAACGTAATTCTGTTTGATGGCAAGAAGCTTTGGTTGTTTCGGAGCCAGTGGAGACTGATGTAGGGTCCATTCACGTTACAGGTGAGCTGCAGGCTTTTAGAAGCCAGAGGAATGAGGCGACTGGCCATCACATCCACTGTGGTGATGGCATCTGTGGAATGGACAGAGTTTTCGTTTAGCTCAGGTCGCTTTGTCCTGATTGTGAATCAGAAACATATAACATGACTGATTTAGTCTAATTCCTACAACAAAAGACTCTTATAAGCTGATACTTTTTGATCATCAGAAACATAATGTGTAATGTTGTGAATTTCTCTAGCCTGGCTCACGGCACCAAAACTGTGTGAAATTCAAAGACGAGTAAAAAAACAGGACTCTCAGTTGTCTACAAAGCAGAATCTTTAATAAGAAACTCTGCGTAGCTGTGGCATTTTCGAAAGAACTCAGAACTAGTACAGTCATGCACTCAGTTTAAATAAAGTTTTAGACATAGATACATGTAAGTAGGGACAAACTTAAACAAAAGCATGTAAATGAAGTGTTGTCAGCAGTGTCCCAAATCTCATCAGCATAAGTACCCATTCATGATACCTTTTAGCATGAAAACAAAGTGTGCAAATGATATGCAAGTCAAATATAGAGTCAAAATCTGTCCGGCCAGTTGACCAGTTTTAAAGTATCACCCAAAGGTAAAATAAGAGTCGTTGAGACGATGTCTTTAGCATTTGCATCACTTTGGTACAGTCAGTGCTCAGGAAACCAAGAGACTTTAAGGTCTGTCAAACCCTAGCTAGAGTTTTTAATGAACTGGGCTAAATAAAAAACCAAAGAATATAACTTTTCAGTTATATATAGATTATTGCTAATTTGGAACTAGATTATATACATTCATATTCCCATAGTAACAAACGTAGACTGATTTCTAGACATAATTTCTTTTAGTAAATCAAAGACACACATGTAGTTTGTTTCTGGAAAAAATACTCATATAAGCAGATTCTTGCTGGTGAATTCAAAACATACTGTATAATTTAGCACAAATCAGCGTCGTCTGATTCGCAGAACTTTATGGCCTCTACTACAAGTGTATGCTGATTACTTGAACACACTTGTTTCTACACCGCATCATAGTAATTTTGATCCATATTGACATGATAGCATCACGCAGTTGCTGCAGATTTGTTGGCTGCACATCCATGATGCAAACCTCCTGTTCCACCATATCCCAAAGGTGCTCTATTGGATTGAGTTTTGGTGACTGTGGAGGTCATTTGAGTACACTGAACTCATTGCCATGTTCAAGAAACCAGTCTGAGATGATTTGCGCTTGAGATGGCACGTTATCCTGCTGGAAGTAGCCATCAGAAGATGAGTACACTGTGTACATAAACGGATAGATATGGTCAGCAACAACTCTCAGGTAGGCTGTGGTGTTGACACGATGCTCAATTGGTACTAATGGGCCAAAAGTGTGCCAAGAAAATACTCCCCACACCACTACCACCAGCCTGAACCTTTGATACAAGGCAGGATGGATCCATGCTTTCATGGTGTTGATGTCACATTCTGACCCTACTATCCGAATGTTGCAGTAGAAATCGAGACTCATCAGACCAGGCAACGTTTTTCCAATCTTCTATTGTCAAACTTTGGTGAGCCTGTGCAAATTTTAGCCTCAGTTTCCTGTTCATGTCTGCCAGGAGTGGCACCCGGTTTGGTTTTATGCTGCTGTAGCCCATCCGCCTCAAGGTTGGACGTGTTGTTCCTTCAGAGATTCTCTACTGCATACCTTGGTTGTAAGCGAGTGGTTATTTGAGTTACTGTTGCCTTTCTAATAGCTCGAACCAGTCTGGTTATGTTCCTCTGACCTCTGGCATCAACAAGGCATTTGCACCCACAGAACTGCAACTCATTGGATATTTTCTCTTTTTCAGACCATTTTCTATGAACCCAAGAGATGGTTGTGCGTGAAAATCCCAGAAGTACAGCAGTTTCTGAAATACTCAGACCAGCCTGTCTGGCACCAACAACCATGCCACATTCAAAGTCACTTAAATTACCTTTCTTCTCCCTGCTGATGCATGGTTGCAGCAGATCAGCTTGACCATGTCTACCTAAATGCATTGAGTTGCTGCCATGTGATTGACTGATTAGAAATTTGCGTTAATGAGCAGTTGGACAGGTGTACCTAATAAAGTGACCGGTGTGTGTATTTGTAGGAATAGCCAAAATAGACTTGAGTTAAAAATTTACATTTTAATTTTATGCAAAAAAATTCATTTTCTGAATTTCCCACCAAAATTATATCAAAACGTAATTTTTGTGTAGTAACATGAATTGCCAAGAACCTAATTTAAACAAATTTAAAGGCAATTTTTTCAAATCATGAGTGCAAAGCCTTATTGAACCTTATAGTTTTGTGGACCCGGGTCACATTTATCTCACAAGTAAAATTTATGCCATTTTTAGAACTATTGATACAATTAAGACCAATACATTTTCTCTTAGCAGCTTTATACATATGATCCCAGATCTAGAAATGATACTTACCAATTACAGTTAACTGCACAGCTGAGGAGCTGCTGCTGATGCCTGTTATGGCATTGAAGGCCATGCACATGTACTGTCCACTACTGTTGTGTGACAGAGATTGAGTCACATACACTGGACCATCTCCCACCCATGAGCTGTTGAAGAACCAGCTGAACTGACTTGCAGGAAGAGAATCAGCAGTGCAGCTGAAAGTGACACTGGATCCTGTTTCTCCCATGCTTGGGCCATTAACTGTTACGCTCCATGGACCATCTGAAAGATACCATAATCACTACATTGTAGTACAATGCATTCCTATTACTATGAACACTGATTCAAGTAGTCATGTTACAAATATGTGTACATTACTTACAGTTGACCACCAGGTCATACGCAGGGCTGGTCATATTGCTGATATCGTTACTTGCTTCACACTGATAATGCCCGTTATCACTGAGAGTGAGCATATTGAAGCTCAAGGTTGAGTTGTCAGAAGAGAAAGTGATTCCATCATGAGGATGAAGGTTTGTGCCATTCAACATCCATTGAATGTAATCAACATTTCCACTGGCAGTGCAGGTTAGTGTGAATGGTTGATTATAGACTGGTTGCTGATTGCGCCCATTCACAACCACATTACCTACTGGATCTGGAATTTAGACAGAAAGAGACATGAAAAACAGTAGTCTGCTAAAAATAAACCCTTGTGTCTTTTAAAACATTTAGAGTATGCCTATTATTTTTTTAAACTTATCTGTGTAATGCACTAAACAAGTTACTTAGAAAAAAAAAAGATTTTTGTCCTTAGATTAAAAGTCCGTGTGGTCTAATGTTGTTTAAATGATCAATTTCACTATATGTAAAGCATGCTCTTTTTTTACAGAAAACCTATAATACAACCAGAGTAGTCTATTTCCCTGAGCTAATGAGTCTTATTTGCTGGTTTTTTAAATAAATCAAAGACTTAAAGTCAAACCAGCATAGTCTGATTTGCAAAATGAATGACTTTTGTGAATTGGATGTTTAACTGGATATTTTAAGTAATGCACATTTAGTGTAAAGGGTTAGTTCACCCCAAAAATGCCCACCCTCATGTTGTTCCAAATCCCTGAGACCTTTTTTGTTATTCTGAATACAAATTATGATATTTTAAATTTGAGAGCTCATCCTCCACAAACAGCAATGGTCCCAACTTGATCAAAGTGCAGAAAAAAATCAAAAATCCTTCTCAAAACTGACCATATACCTTCAGTGGTTCAGTCAGAATATTATCAAGGTACGAGAAAACATTTGTGGACATCAACAGTTGCTTCTTAGTGTCAGTAATGTGTGCGCATTCACAAGCATTGTGCTGTTCATATTAAATCAGTTGTGCTGCTGCTGTATACCTTGGATGCCCTTGTGCTTTGTTCTGCATGGGCATCTGGGATATACTGTACAGTGCATTCGGAAAGTATTCATAGCGCTTCATTTTTTCCACATTATTTTATGTTACAGCCTTATTCCAAAATGGATTGAATTCATTTATTTCCTCAAAACACAACAATACCCCATAATGGCAATGTGAAAAAAGATTTTTTTTAATTGCTGCAAATTTATAAAAAAATACAAAACCTGAAAAATCACATGTACATCAGTATTCACAACCTTTGCTCAATATTTTGTTGTAGTACCTTTGATAGCAATTACAGCCTCAAGTTTTTTTGAATATGATGCCACAAGCTTGGCACACCTGTCTTTGGGAATTTTTGCCCATTCCTCTTTGCAGCACCTCTCAAGCTCTATCAGGTTGGATGGGAAGCGACGGTGTACAGCCATTTTCAGATCTCTCCTAAGATTTTGAATAGGATTTAGGTCTGGGCTCTGGCTGGACCACTCAAGAACATTCACTGAGTTGTTGTGAAGCCACTCCATTGATATTTTGGTGGTTTGCTTTGGGTCATTGTCCTGCTGGAAGATGAACCGTCGCCCCAGTCTGAGGTCAGGAGCACTCTGAAGCAGGTTTTCATTCAGGATGTCTCTGTACGTTGCTGCATTCATCTTTCCTTCTATCCTGACTAGTCTTTCAGTTCCTGCTGCTGAAAAACATCCCCACAGCAAGATGCTTAATTGTAGGGATGGTATTAGCCTGGTGTTGAGCGGTGCCTGGTTTTCTCCAAACATAACGCCTGGCATTCACTCCAACAAAGTTCAATTTTAGTCGCATCAGACCAGAGAATTTAGTTTCTTATGGTCTGAGAGTCCTTTAGATGCCTTTTGGCAAATTCCAGGCTAAGGAGTGGCTCCTGTCTGGCCACTTTACTATACAGGCCTTATTGGTGGATTACTGCACAGATGGTTGTCCTTCTGTAAGGTTCTCCTCTCTCCACTGAAGAACGCTGGAGCTCAGACAGAGTGACCATCGGGTTATTGATCACCTCCCTGACTAAGGCCCTTCTCCCCTGATCACTCAGCTTAGATGGCCGGCCAGCTCTAGGAAGAGTCCTGGTCATTCCAAACATCTTCCACTTACGGATGATGGAGGCCACTGTGCTCATTGGAACTTTCAGAGCAGCAGAAATTTTTCTGTAACCTTCCCCAGCCTTGTGCCTCGAGACAATCCTGTCTCAGAGGTTTACAGACAATTCCTTTGTCTTCATACTTGGTTTGTGCTTTGACATGCCCTGTCATCCCTGGGACTTTATATAGACAGGTGTATGCTTTTTCAAATCATGTCCAATCAACTGAATTTACCACAGGTGAACTCCAATTAAGCTACTGAAACATTTCAGGAATGATCAGTGGAAACAGAATGTACATGAGCTCAATTTAGAGCTTCACAGCAAAGGCTATGAATACTTATGTGATTTTTTTCAGGTTTTTTATTTTCAACTAATTTGCAACAATTTCAAAAACTCTTTTTCCACATTGTCATTATGGGGTATCCTGTGTAGAAATTTGAGGAAATAAATTAATCCATTTTGCAATAAGGCTGTAACATAAAAAATGTGGAAAGTGTAGCGCTATGAATATTTTTCGGATGCACTGTATACTGTGTATGCACAGTAATTGTGAACGCGCCCTATACTGACACTGAGGTCAAGAAACTGTTGAATTAAATGATTATTCTTTGTTTTTTGTGCACACAAAAGTTTTCTCGTAGCTTAATACTATTCCCACTGAACCACTAAGACACAGACTATGAAGGCTGAGGGAACTCTCAACTTTTATCTAAAATATTTTAATTCATTCATTCATTTTCTTTTCGGCGTAGTCCCTTTATTAATCCGGGGTCGCCACAGCGGAATGAACCGCCAACTTATCCAGCATTTGTTTTACGCAGCGGATGCCCTTCCAGCCACAACCCATCTCTGGGAAACACATCCATACATTGTCATTCACACACATACACTACGGACAATTTAGCTTACCCAATTCTCTTGTACCGCATGTCTTTGGACTGTGGGGGAAACCGGAGCACCCGGAGGAAACCCACGAAACCAGGGGGAGAACGTGCAAACTCCACACAGAAATGCCAACTGGCCCAGCCGGGGATCGAACCAGCGACCTTCTTGCTGTGAGGCAAACGTGCTAACCACTAGGCCACCATGGCGCCAATATTTTAATTTGTGTTGCAAAATTAACAAAGGTCTCAGAGGTTTTGGGAAAATATGAGAGTAATTAATAACAGAATTTAAAAAAAATTAGTGAAATAACTAATTAATTGAGAAAATTGATTAATTAAGCAAAATGTAAAATCCCTACTTAAAGAACAATTTGGCCCCAGAGTTTTATCTTACCAATTACAGTTAACTGCACAGCTGAGGAGCTGCTGTTGATGCCTGTTATGGCATTGAAGGCCATGCACGTGTACTGTCCACTACTGTTGTGTGACAGAGGTTGAGTCACATACACTGGACCATTTCCCACCCATGAGCTGTTGAAGAACCAGCTGAACTGACTTGCAGGATAAGAATCAGCAGTGCAACTGAAAGTGACACTGGATCCAGCTTTTGCCATGTTTGGGCCATTAACTGTTACGTTCCATGGACCATCTGAAAGATATCATATGTGCAATACATTGAAAATGGTTTTAATGAACAGTGATTCAAATGGACACTGATTAAAAACATTACTTACAGTTGACCATCAAGTTATAGGCAGGGCTGGTCATATTGCTGATATCGTTACTTGCTTCACACTGATAATTTCCGTTATCACTGAGACTGAGATTTCTGAAGCTTAAGGTTGAGTTGTCACTAGAGAAATCGATTCCAACTTGAGGATAAAGAACTGCGCCGTTCAACATCCACTGAATGTAATCAACATTTCCACTGGCAGTGCAAGTTAGTGTGAATGGGTTACTGAAGATTGGTTGCAATCCATCGCTCATATTCACCATAACATTGCTGACAGGAACTACATTTCAAAACAAATAACTGTACTTACAATCATTTCACATTTAAAAAGAAAATCGTAAAGCGATGTACTGAATTGAATGACTTACCAAGGACGGTTAATGTCATTGAACTGTTGCTGGTTTTGCCTGTGATGCTATTAAAGGCCATGCAGAAGTACGGTCCACTTTGGTTTTGCAAGAGAGCTGCAGTTACATACACCGGGCCGTTGAACACATTAAATCCATTGAAATACCAGCTGTACTGACTTTGAGGACGAGAGTCAGAGGAACAGCTGAAGGTCACACTATCTCCCACTGCTGCTACATATGGACCAGAGACTGCTGTGTTGATTGGGCCATCTACAAAATACATAAACTCTGTTATATTTGTATGATTTATGTTACACTAGTGCACTCATATTCATATTTTATGTTACCAGACAATCTACAAAACAAACAGATTTGACCAACCCTTAGAATTCATTTATAAGCAGGGCTTGCCAAGCATAAAATGAGCAGAAAAGAAGTACATAATTTCTTTTTGTTATTATATAATAGTAAATAATAAATAAAAAAATAACTATTAATAATAATAATAATAATAATAATATTAATATTAATAATAAAAGTTTTTAGTGTCTAAGGGCTTTGTAACATGCATCGCAATAAAAAAAATCTGATCATAATGATTATAATAATTATTATTATATACTGTAATTTTTAGGTGTAATCATAATAAGATGAAAATAATTTGAAAATAATTTAAAATACTATACAGGGGCGCATTTCCCAAACAACACAATAACTCATGGTACGATAACTATCATAGTACGATGCATCGTTTGGGAAAGAACGATGTAGTGGCGAGTGTTTCCCAAAACCCGTAGTTTCTGTGTTGCAGATCCATCATTTGAATCACGTTAGTTATAACGTTAAATGCCCACACTGATGCTCTAAACGGGGTGGAGTAACTACTTCTTTAGAGAACAACCCTGTAATTTCTTTGTGCAAATTGTATTGTTTTACACGCACACGCATTCATAAAAAAAAAAAATCCAATATTAGTTTTGGTTAAATCGTGCATTTGTTTTCTATATTAACTGAAGTATATGTAAACGGCACATACAGGGTCTATGTTTCCTTGACAAATATTATTGAGAACATTACATATTCTATTCTAAAACAGAAAATCACTTACAAAAGCTAACACGTACTGTAACATCATATATAAATCATATATTAAAAAAAAAAAAAAATAATAATGAGGCCATTTAATAAGAAATTAAATGTAATATTTATTATTTATTAGGAAATGAAAAAAATCCTACTTTAATAATAATGATAATAATAATAATAATAATAATAATAATAATAATAATAATAATAATAATAATAATAATAA
>CAIGQQ010034599.1:1683918-1702449 GCA_903798035.1 Danio albolineatus | reverse complement strand
TAACAACATATATATATATATATATATATGTTGTTAATATATAAAATACAAATTGCAGTCTGAATAAGGAAAGAACTAGACTAAAGTCAAATAATTGTCATTATTAACTTCTTATGGCTTAAAAAAAGAAAAACCTGAGACGTAAAAATCTATTTGTTACTAAAAAAAATTTAATATCATACAGTAGTAATATTGACCTATTCCTAGGTCTTAGATGGAACATTACAAGTAAAACCTGTTCAAAAATCCAAACTGATATATTTAGACATAGACAAAATGCATCCATTAAGGAAACAAATGACAGTGGTCACTGAAATGCCAAATGAAAATTCAACTAATGAACTAACTAATGAAATAATGAATAAACTAATGAAAATCAGACATTGCTTTAGAAATGTGGTTCAATAGAAGTGTTAAAAATGCGAACTAATGAAACTGGGCTCGACTAAATTTTCTTATATGAAATGACTGTCTTCTAAATGTCCAGCAACATTCAAACAGTTCTCCTCTCAGCATTGTTGTTAATAAAAAAAAAGTTTGAAATAGTTGGAATAATTGTTAATACAAAGTTTGAAACAGTTGGAAAAATGAATTAAATGTGAGGTAAATAAATACCTGGTGTACAGAATAAGACGAGGAAGGCAAGTACTTCATATCCCATTTTGGAAATCCTAACTTGAATATCCCTGACTCCTTCCTCAGACCTCAGACGTGTCCGAAACTAATCATCGCTATACTTTCATACTGCTAATATTTACATTGCCATACCAATGACAAGGTTCTCCAATGAGTAAGCTCAAAAAAAAAAAGGTGCACCTTTTGTCCTCATCACACACACATTCACATTGAGTGAAGGGTGTGTTTGTTGTGGTTGGCTGTAATATGGAAGCGGACTGCTGGTACCCAGTTGACATGCTATAGTCAAACTGAAGGTCACGCAATACCTATTTCAGTAGCTCCTGTTGTGGTAGGAAAAGAGCTGTGGTTAGTAAAAACTGTGGACTATCAACACTAAGAGTTGATATTACCATGGAGTGACGTAAGATGATGGTTCATGATTGATGTTTTCTTTCACAGCATTCACCGTCACTCCTGGTTTCGGGTTGTGGAAGTTACAGTGTCTTTTCATAGTATATTGAGCAGTTTTATCTCAGGGTGTAAACCGAACATGGGTTTGATGTCTTTGAAAACCATGTTTGACATTGTTTTATTTGCCTTCTAAGAGATTACTTCAGATTGACATCATTTTTAATGGAACTTTTTCTATGAATCACTGTTTGTTTTGCGATTACTTAAAGGTATATAGAAACATTTGTCTGACTTTTATCGTCAGCGGTGACGCACAAAAGAAGGACTTTTTTACACTTTAATAAAGATGTTTAAAATGACAAATGAAATACTCATTTGTTTGATCCGAGATGAATCATAATCAGACATAATCAAGAAAAGAAACAAAACATTAGTGACGTAAGATATCTATTAATCCACTATATTGTCCTTTGCTGGGTCACATGCATATCAGGACCTTATTGTGAGGTGATACTGATAAACCTTATTATTAATCATCAGTATAACTTTCAGAAGACATTACCAATAGACAGCTGTATACAATTGTCAAATATTTGTGATAAAAATATGCCCCTAGGCTGATACAGTATACATGTTTGTTTATACTTTGTTCTTTATCATAAGACAGGGTAGGATGACCCCCAAGAACACACCACTACATTTTTTTTTTCTCATTTTTCTATTTAATTTCAGGTCTTGTTAGTCAAAACAGTTTTGAGGTTAGTCGAATATTCTTTATGTGGAAGCTAGTATTCCATGACAATTTATTATTGTGATGATTAAAATATTTAGCGGTCAGGAAAAGAGAACATCATTAAATTTAG
Organism: Danio albolineatus; assembly: GCA_903798035.1. Classification (NCBI taxonomy): domain Eukaryota; kingdom Metazoa; phylum Chordata; class Actinopteri; order Cypriniformes; family Danionidae; genus Danio; species Danio albolineatus. The sequence continues at coordinate 1,700,557 of CAIGQQ010034599.1, read as the reverse complement.
CACAAATAAACATTACAACTCAACTTTCTATAGGTTTATGCTGTCAGAAATTAGGAAATTTATGGTTAGCCTTACATTTCTTGCCATTAAAAAAAAAAGATTCTTAATTAAGTTTAGATCAGGAATCAGAAACTCTTTTACCCGTTTTGCTGGGGCTTATTGTCCTGCATGTAAATTATGTGATGCAGTAAATGAACGTGGCTGAAGAAGAATCTAATAGTTTACCAAAAATTTGAAATGTGCTCATCATTGTTCTCATTATTCTGACCCTTTATGAGTTTCCATCTTCTGTTTAACACAAAAGAAGATATGTATTAACATTTACATCCATTAAAACTAGAGTTAACCCAAAAATCTAAATGCTTTCATTAATTACTCACCCACATATCATTCCAAACTTTCAGAACAGAAATCAAGACATTTTTGATGAAGTCTGAAAGCTCGCTGGCCCTCATTAGACAGTAAGTGTGTAGTTACTTATGCAGTGAAAATCTGATGATTATAGTCACACATGAACACATTTTTGCATATAGTGACTTTGCATTATTTAAAAAGTTTTTACTTGAACTGCTGTACAATGGTTCTCCATATTAGTATGCTCAGATATATTACTTAGACCAAGGATGTCTAAACTCGTTCCTGGAGGGCCGGTGTACTCGAGAGTTGGAGAGCTCCAACACTAACCAAACACACATGAACCAGCTAATTAAGCTCTTACTAGATATACTAGAAACGTCCTGGCAGGTGTGATGAGGCAAGTTGGAGCTAAGGAAGAGGACACCTCTGACTTTAACATTTTTTTAATTGAAGACATTTAAAATATTGCTTGCCAGCATTTCTGATGCAGATGTTGTTCTCTCTTCATGGCAGCCGTTATCAGTCGCACACAATTTTTTTTTTCTTTTTTCTGAAAGTCTTGATAACACTATATTGTTTGAGCTTTTTTTATTTGAGCAAATAGGATACTAAAAAAATATTTGTTGTACTCTCCCATTCACTGCATTCTAAGTTTACTCAACTGAAAATGTGAAAAGGGTCCAAAGAACTTTTACAATGTAGATTGTTAAAACAGCTTAGATGAAGAAGTAAAAATAATAAGACATAAAATACTTCATCTGGACAACCAGCTGTCAGAAACTTTCAGTCATTTTAAAGCAGCTCACCATCTTGCAGATTTAGTGAAAACTGGAAAGTCTGGCTTCCTTTTCAATAGGATTTGTCAGATAATTATATAAATGACCACCAGGTGCAAATTAACACTTACAATTGGAGGATCTGAAAATATTCTATAATTTTTAGTAGTGTCGCCACAGCGGAATGAACCACCAACTTATCTAGCTAATGTTTTATGCAGCGGATGCCCTTCCAGCTGCAACCCATCACTGGGGAACATCCATACACACTCATTCACACATATACACTACGGACAATTTTAGCTTCCCAAATGAACCAATACCACATGTCTTTGGAATTGTGGGGGAAACCGGAGCACCCAGAGGAAACCCACGTGAACACGGGGAGAACATACAAACTCCACACAGAAATACCAACTGACCCAGCCAAGGCTCAAACCAGCGACCTTCCTGCTGTGAGACCATTGAGCTACCTACTGAGCCACCGTGACGCCCCTGTAACTGATTAAACATGCTTTATATAGTACAAAGCAGTGACCTTAAAACTGAGGAAGCTGTAAGTTGTTCTGTAACTTTAATTGGCACTGTACTCTATGCTCTTAAAGGTGGCATACATCTACATGCATCTAACTTGCATGTAAATATGTTACATTTCAAAAGTATATACACATTGTTCCTAAGTGTGGCATTTCCTCTACCTTAAACTTCAGATCTAAGCTGTAAATTGTCAGAAAAAAATGCTACTAAAAGTTGTTGGGGCATTATTATCCAAATGAACCTCTTAGCGTACAGTTAAGGATGCATGTCAATATTTATTCTTCGAGGCTGCTGAATGTTTGATCCGTAGATTGATGAGACATTGATTAATTATCAATTGATAAGATAAATATGGCAGATTTGACCTTGTTTCCCTTTAAATTTGCTTTATTTATGAAAAGCACATGCTGGATACGCTGAAAAAATTACTGAAGTTTTCTTTTGGAAATGTTTGTGCTCAGGTTCTTCAAGAGATATTTCACCCAGAAATGAAAATTCTGTATTCATCATTTAATTTACCCTTCACTTGTTCCAAACCATTTTGAGTTTCTTTCTGCTGTTAAACACAAAAGGTATTTTGAAAAATGTTGGAAACTTGTAACCATTGACTTTCGTAGTGTTTGTTTTTCCTACTATGGAAGTCAGTCGTTACAGGTTATCAGCTTTCTTCAGAATATGTTCTTTTGTTTTCAACAGAAGAAAAAAACTCCCAATGGATCCATTTGAGCATGAGTAAATGGTGAGTAAATTTCCATTTTTGGGTGAACTATTGCTTTAAGTAAATTCTGTTATGCAAAGATAACATTGTTTGTTGAGTAATTTGACTTGCTTATTTAAAATTTACTTTGCGATATTCTGTATCAGCTACTGTTTACTTTCTCTTTGTAAATATGTTGTTCTCAACGTAACACTGAAGTAAACCATGCTTTCAAATGATATTAAAACATTTTTGCAGTCATAACTGTAACACAGTACAACAGTCGTATTAAGGAATCTTACATATTGTGCACAGACACCTCAGTGCTTGGTAGACAATAGAAGTTGTATAAATTGTGTGTAATTACTAGAAAACAAAACATTGTCAAATGACCCAGTGCATGATGGAAACGCCATCAGTAGGTTTGATATGTTTTCCTTTAGTTTGATACATTGACAAAGAATAATTGTGAACAAATATGAAAATTCACATCATTTAAAGGCTGTGTTGATATCAGCAGTAGAAGGGAAGTGGAACAAGTGCACGATAAAACTCTGTCATATGATCTTTTAGTCTAGACAGGGAAGGACTCTCAACAGAGAAACTTGCAACGGATGTTTTAATCATGAAACGGGGGCACAGGCACTTTGCTATTTTATGCATTTCCTAGGTTTGTTTGTGTGCATGAATGATAAATGCTTCGTTGTTGAATTTCTCTACTATGTCTGTAATTTAAGGAAACTCATGTCAGACACCCTGATTTGAGATTAAGCAAACATCAGGTATCTGGTGCACCTACTGTATAGTAGGTCAGGTTATTAGATTTCTGCCACAAGAAAACTGTTTTCTGATGGGATAAAAAGGGATATTTGGGAACAGAACCAAAAAGAACTAATTTAGACTTAAAAAAAAATATATATTATTTTTTATAACGGCCTAAGAATACAAGAACTAGTTTGGTAAGTCATCCCTCCTGTTACACACCTTGAGTAAATATCTGATATTTTCTCATGCAAGCATTTGGTGTTCTTGTGTTTTATCTGGTCTTTTCTTATATTTGACCACTGTTAAAACAAGAATTAGAGTTTCAGTTACTGTATTGTTTGTAAATAGTGTAATGAGCAAGCTATTAACATAGTGACATATTTGCATGAGATTGTGTTTCACTGTCATCCCTGAAAAAATAAAAATAAAATAAAAACAGCACCACTGGGAAAATTTGTTGATTGAAAAGTTATAGTTTATCCCCCCAAAATTAATCACATCTGTAAAATCAAATATAGAATCATTTTCTCACCATCATTCCAATTATTTTTATTCAGTCATTGTTCAATCTGGCACGGTGAGTAGCCTATTTAGGGCTGTAATAAATATATAAATTATATTTAAAACATAATTGCAAACAAAAAGTATAGAAAATATATAAAATTATGGCTGCTGCACTTTGAGTATGGGGACCTGTAAAAAGTCAGCAACAAAGCCAGTAATAATACACCAAAAGAGGTACAATTATATCTTCAACGAGTGATCAGAAAACAAATAATATACCAAAGCCTTGTTATTCTGACTGGGGTGGAATAACCTTTAATGTTACAATGCTCTTGTCTGGAAATATTTGTCTTGTGATGTATGTTTGCGTTTATGTCGCAAGACTGCCTCTGAGACAAAGGCATCTGTTGGTTTTATTAATCTGTGGGCTTTTCTGGGGAGAACGCACAAAATGTAATGCTGTCTGTGTGGAGGGTAAAATGTTTGCTCTGTAATGCAAATGCAAGCAACCGTGCAAACGAACAATGATGGATAAGTATGTGGTGCCTGACTGGCTTCTGGATTTCTCGATAGTGATTGAATCACCCAGTCGGGGAATCTGAAACCGCTGCTTTCACTTTTGTCTGTGACTCTTCTCTTTCATACAAACGCAGCTGACGCCATCTTGCGCCTGATTGACAAAAATCTTGAGGGAAATGTTAGATATTAAAATATCACAGTAGATACTGGCCTATGTAATGTCAGTGATCATATTCTTAAGCAGAAATTTACTACACAGATAATTTAAAAAAATATTAATATTTGAATATTTCCCACATAAAAATAGTTTTGAACCATACTGTAATAGCCTGCTTGAATTAATCTGTAAGCAATTCTATAATTGCTGTGGTAGCCTATACAACAGTTATAATATTAAACAAAGGTACTGCGTTTTCTACAACTATATTATAATAGGCTACAATATACCTTACTGCAGTAAAAAGCAAACTACAGTATTAATTTATTAGTTTACTATAGTCAATACTAATATGCTGTAGAATTCATTAAAGAGTTGTAAAGTCTGTAATATATGATCCATATTACTTAGTAGTGTTTAAAAGCATCCAGTTACTATAAATTACAGTCGTATATTTTGTGGGTTTTTACAGCTGTGTATTAAAATCTACAGTTTATAATAAATAAGTTATATCATGAGACATTTATATTTTTATGAACAAACTGATGTAATCAGCTCATAATGTGATAGTTATAAGTGACAATATTTACAAAATACTTTCAATGCTAACTTTAACATAAATTTTGTATGAAAATTAAGTTAAGAAAACTAGTTACACTATTAAAATAAATGTTCAAAAACACACAACCTATTTTTAACACTTCTTTATTCTATTCATTTAGTTTTTTAGGACATCAAATTGTGTTGTCTTTAACTCACCAGTGTGTTATTTGAGATTTTTAACACACTGTGTTATAATCACAAAGTTTGTATCAAAAATGTTTTATTCTCAGTAAAAATGAATAGCAATTTTGACAATCAAAAGCAGGCAACAGTGTGCAAAATTTGTGTAAAAATCCTCTGGTGGGGTGGGTTTTTTGCTATTGGTGTACATACAGTAGACTTAGCTTAATGAAATTACATACTAGAATGTCATTACATCTGAATGACAGAAAGACAGATATTAATATAAAAAAAGACCAAAAGCAAGACAACATGCTTTTAAAAACACTTTTAACATGTTAAATTCAACTTTGTTTTTTAGGTTACGTAAATTAGAAATTGTTTTATGTCAGTTTATTGAATGCAAGTCGAAGTGACTTGTGAAGTCAGCAAATTTTTTTTTTAAATGTAGTTGTTGCTGTGTTAAATTTTTGTGTTTTAGTTTAGTTCAGTTAATCAAGTTAACTGTGAAAGTCATTTTAACAGAATAAACTGACAAGCCTGTCTTGAATATTTAACTAAATATAAAAAAATGTTGTTTTAACTTGATTAATCACATAAATTGACAGTGTTGCAACTTATGTATTTTGTGATCAGGGCCAGACGTAGTGGTTTGGGGGTCCTATAAGCAATCCCAGGTATGGGGCCCTAATATCGAAACTCAGAACACTCTCTTTCTATATAGATTTTTTTTTTCTCTGTAGATTACAATAAACTGCATGTTAAAATACATTTAATGTGGAACCTTTATCTTCTTAATGTATAATTAAAAACAACAAATTGACAAATAAAAAGCAAGTTCACAAATTATGTAGTTAATTAGCCATATTTGTGATTAGATTTCAATATTTGCATGTACAGTACAGTATGGAAGGAACATTCTACTATTCATCCAGGCCACTGAATTTGAAAAGAAGTAATAACGCTAAAATCTTAATGGTTATATACAACATTTGATAGAAAATTTATGAAACAGTTATATAATTATTATACTCTTATTGGCATTGGTCGGGGCCCCTTATTCCCTGGGGCCCTGATCGGCTGCTTAATTCGCTTGTTGGTTAAGTTCGCCCGTTTGTGATATAATTGAAATGGAATCTAAACAAAGCTTTCTTTATTTAAAATAACACTAAAGGTAGCTTAATATTGGAATTATTGTGACGGTAAACGTTTTTTAATCTAAAATGTTATCGTTCTGTCTTTAAGTGCAACGGGTAAACTATATCTGAAAATGTTTGTTGTTTTCAGTAAACATGCAGTCTTCAGTAAACATATCTCTTAATAAGCAACAGGGGGCAGCAGACAAGAATCTGTCCTGCAGCTCGGTGACTCAAAATAATCTCTGATTCAAAGCAATTTGTCTGTGTCCTTGTACCAGGGCAACGGCTATAAAACAACACCCTATCAGTTTGTTTTATAGCAACTGTATAATAATCACATCACTGTTGTTTATCTATGTTTATAGGCTAGTGCAGACACAGGGAATGCAAGTTCCTTAAAAGATAGCAATGAATTTAGAAGAAATGAGGATATAAAATGAAAAGTTTTCACAGTTAAAAGAAGGAAGATTGTTTCATATATTTCTCATTGGGGAAAAAAGAGGAAGAAACAAATGTGAAGTCAGTGCATATGTCAACATTTCCCTTCTTTTGCGATTAAAGAATTTGAAAAACGTTCACAATGTCCTTATATGAAAATTACTTTCTTAATCGACCTTCCTTCCTTCCTTTTTTAATCTCAATGTGAAATATAGACTCATTAAAAACGTGTAAGTGTTATGTGTATTTTTTTGACCATTGTGTTCTTTGTTTTTAGGTCACTTGCCATCATAAAACCCACCATTAAAGTTAAAGTTTAACTCATTCCATCTGCCTTGATAAAAGCTTATCAGCTGTGGTTCTGTTATCACACCATTAGGAAAAAATACAGTGACCTAATAAATATACAAACCAGTTAAAAAAAAGAAGCAGAAGCTGGAGTGAACAACAAATGAACTCTTTATTTAGAGCAAATAAAATTTCTATGACAAATCTAACTGAAGTCTACATGAATCATACAGTATATAACAATCAGATAATAGAAACGACATCCACATCAAACTGTCCAGAAAAACACACTGTTTACGACCAGAACGAAATGCTGCTTCCTCATTTCATCTCCCTGAGTAATGTGTTCAGGTCTAAAGGTGATTCTAGTCATGAATGTAAATGTTTTTCATTTCCAGCTATCACACCTTTATCTTCTTTTATTTGCCCAGTGCGGGAAGGAAAGAATGAAAATCGATCTGATGATTTCTGGGAAACTGTTTGATGTACAGTATATGTTATTAGTAATCTCTAGATATATCACATTATTGTCTAAAATTGTCTAAAGATGAGAATGAACTATTACATTTAATTTTCAAACGTGGAAAATAAAAATAAGAAGAAAAACAGTATATCAGGATGCAGTAAATAGATATTTAATACATTCAATACATACATGTTGTATAAACATTTGTTGCAGTTTCATTTTGAATGATCTGATAATGAATATAATCCAGTGTGAAACAAGTTACAATTAAAAGGTACTTGTGGTTTATGTAGAACAAATGATGTATATTTTATGAAGAAATGTTTCATAAAAAAATGCTATAAGGGAGAACAGGGACTTCATTTATAAAACGTGCACAAATATAAATATAAAGTGTGCATATGCTAAATTTCATACCAACAGTTTGTACCACACATTTTCCTGCATACAAGATCACATACATCCCTGACATTGTGTTTGGAAAACAGTATATTAGCTAAGTAGTATATATTAATTCTTAATATTTAAAAAGTAACCGGATGATCTACTAAAGCCAAGTTTCTGCATTAAATGAAGACCGATTAGGCTATTTATTGTTTATAAATGGAAGTGAAAAAAAAAATGCAAATGTAGCAACAACATGGGACATACAGTATATTCATTCTATATATATTATTTTACAGATCATGAAATAAGTTAAAACTTAATGAAGTATCTAATCCGACATTTTGGTTGCAGTGTACGCAATTCTTGCTGCTCATTATCCTCAAGTAAAGGATTTGCATGCTAACCCACTGAGTAAAATGAGATAAAATTTTATTTTATTATTAAGTAAATTTCACATGCATAAATCCAAGTTTGCCAAAAGCAAACCTCTAAGTCTAAGTCTAAAAGTAGAAAAGCAATAAAGACAGTTAATATATGCTCCTCCTTTAACATTTTTGCATAAAAATGTTTGGATATATGCATTTCCTGTAGTAAAGGTGCATTTAATAACTCTTGATAAAAACTAAAAAGGGAAAAATGTGTGTAATATATTTATATGTAATTTGATATCTATCTCCTCTGTTATTATTTTTATTTTTTATTTAATTTCTTTGTAACACTTTATTTTGATGGTCCATTTGAGTATTAGTAGACTGTCTACTTAATATCTGTTGATACTGACATTCAACAGACATTTAACTGACTATAAGAAACTTTGCAAGTACATGCCAACTTACACTAACCCTACCCCTAACCCCAACCCTAACCTCAACCTAACAGTCTACTTATAATCTAATGAGAATTAGTTGACATGTAACTTAAATTCAACAAACGGACCATCAAAATAAAGTGTGACCAATTTCTTCTTTTCTCATTTAATCCTTGTTAAGGAATGTGAAGTGATTTTGTTGTTGGATAAAACAGTACATGCTGGTTCTTGTTAACAAAGAAAAACAAAAGATTGAGATTAAAACCATTTGCTTAACAAAATTTTAAGATCATTTGGATTTGACCATTTAGCATACTCATGTATTTTTGTGCATACTTTTGTTTATCTAAATCATGTTTGCACATTCCAGAAGAGATCTTAGATCAAATGAAGGATTTTTAGGCAACGTTTTATAAATGAGGTCTCAGGAATGGTTGTATCAAGGTGTGGGTTGTAATACAGTAATTGTATGTGCTCATAAATGGAGTACATGGATGAAATCATACATGAGCACCATCCTCTTGAGGTGGCAGTAGAGGTTGTGAGTCTCTGTGTGAAAATATAAAGAATTTATAGGACAAAAAGACAGATTTGAAAAATCAACTGAGTTCCATTGTGCTTTTAGCTTTATGTATGTGCACTGACATATTCAGTTTCATTCTAATCAACTGAACGGGATTTAAAACATGGTTAAAAGCAAAAAAAATAAAAATCTCTAAATGGGGAAGGGTTGCAACAAGCTGATGTTGGACAGTGAAAGGCTATTTTTATTCAGTTAATTTTAGTGAAAATAAATGCATCCGCAGAATTCAGGCAATTCTACAAGGTTTATATTGTTGTTGACACCTCATCTACTGTTACTCGAGTAGGTGATATGTTGTAACAACAGTTTGTGTTCATCATCATCCTTTTACACTATACCGTAGATTTCAAAATAACATCAGTTCCTATCAGATAAATGTGGAAGAATTGTTTCAAAATGTTAAATAAATAGCACTGTGCAATAGTGGTTAAAGTGAAAAGTTACAACCCTTCCTGTTTCTTACTTGTGAAAAATGACAAGCCTGAATCATTCATTCCAAACCATAATCAATTAATGATTTACACTTCATTTACACAGCTATATTCAGAAAAATAAGCAAAATTAAATATAACACAAAATGTGTGAAATGTGCAATGTGCAGGAAGACTCAGTGCAGTAGATGTTTCAGTGTCTTCACTTCCTCACCTGCGCACAGGAGGAGGGTTCGATACCTGAATGGAGACATTATACAAATATGTCATAAAGAAACCAACCAAATAACCTATTGTTTTACTGCATGTCTACAGGACAGAATAAATAGCAGTTACGCTGTTCTGTGATGCAGTAAAATTTTACTGCAGCCAAAGTGCACATGGTAGGTTGTGCTATATTTACTATATGAAATGACTAACCTGACTTCCATAAGGAGGTGGAGGACCCCTCAACTTTGATCCATGTTTTACTTCTGCATACTCCGTCCTCGGTTCATTGATATCTCCCAGAACCACTCTCTCTCCACTGTTCTTCTGGAAATGGCTGATGTCTGCATAGTTCAGCTCCTACAGATAATCAAATGCTTTTCTTAAATTATAATTTGTGAAAATGTGAATTTATTATTTTTTTTACTTGAACTTATAAAAACAAAAGCTAACAATTAAACTGTCATAATTATAATATCCATAATGACTGATTATATGTTGATAACTATAGTTTCTATTTTCATAGCATGTCTTTGTGGAGTAATATGTGAAAGATTAAAGTCTGTTTGAGCTGATGGTAAAATTAATTTGTCCTGCTATAAAAAGCCATAAACTGAATTACTTCAAAGATATAATAGATTCAAGAGACAGAGGAGAAGGAAGAATTAAATAAAATTTAATATAATGCTGAAAAATGCTTTACCTGTATGATTTGTAATGTGTAATTTAATATCAGATTTGCAGTTTTAATTGAGGTATTCATATAATAAAAGACAAAATTAGTTTTGTTGAGGAGAAAATCAACAACAGGTAACTCACAGCATCTTGTCCTCTTTGTGCTGTTAAAACAAAGAAACATAAATATATCATATGAAATCTATAATATGGTTATTATGTTGTTTTGGATTCATTTAATCATTCTCATGCTAGTATTATGAACAAATAACAGACATACCTCCACTTGTGTGTCCCTTTGATTGAAGACTTAGTTTTGGGCTGTAGCATAAAGACAAACATTTTGTTACAAATAGTTGGTCACCACATTTTTGTCTCACCGATAGGCAGTTAATCACAGTTTTGTTATAGCCATTTTATATTGTGGCTATACAAGCCTGCTGTAAAATTAAAAGTACAAGCTACCTCTTCAGTTAGCGCTGCCAGATCTTGGTAGAAAACAAGAAATAAGGACATGCCCATGACAATCCAAACACTTTGTCTTTAGGTAAAATTGCAAATCATAATTTTTTGGTCACTGTTACTTTGGTCAAAAATGACAGATAATAAACACAGATAATGAACTAGAAATATTTGTAGTTAGATCAGCCAACATGAATAATCAGGACGTTGTGCTCTAAGCACTTGGTTATTACTGAGCACATGCAGAAGACATATCTCTCTGATGTGCATTAAAAGATCTCTGAGCTGGTGTGGTTCTGCTCCATATACTGCATACAATTTTGTAAGTGTACTTGTTGCTACCTGCATTTTTTGGTTGTGGGGTAATGCTGTCAGTCTGGTACTGAATGGAAAATGCTGGGTTGCTGTATATGTTAACCCTTACAGTATAATGCTGTGAGTTGTAACACTACAGTACAGTAATTAACTGTAAGCAGTTTCTAGTTAGTTACCGCTACTACTCTATTACAGTAATTAACTGGCAACACTTGCCAGCTACTCACTGTAATGGTCTGGTTACAGTAATTATTTACTTTTCTCCCAATAGACTTCCATTCATTAGCACATGAATGCGTCAGACCGGAAACACAATCTAGTGCGACAAGTTTCACAGTTCGCTGCATTGGAAATTTCAAGCTTAGTGAACTCTGACCTGCGATATCGCATCACATAATTGCGTGAGACCAATTGAAGACCAAAACATGACCTCTCTGGACAGAAATTTAAAACATGGCGCGATCGCTTGCTTCTAATGTCTAATCATCTTGTTCAATTCTGCACCTTTTCGCATTCAGTTTTTACTGTTGATATTTGGCGACAGTTAATCAGGAAGTGACGATTTTATTCGCTTTGACTCGTTGAATAGAAACACTGCTTTATTTGCAGATCTTTTATGCGATAATCCAGTTTTGCATATAAAGTTCATTCTACTGTCTTCAGTTATACTATTAAATAAAATCAACTAAAATAAAACATCTTCAGTCTCAGCAGAGGATCATTAAACTCCACAAACAGCTTCAGCAGATTCACTTATTACTGACCGCTTTGACATCTAAACAGTTCTTGTTGATAATTTATTGAGAACAGAGGTTTAGGTGTTGTATTTTGATTGGTGTCACCATAATGAAGGTCAGTGACTGCTTTAGTTGGCCTCTTGGCCCCTTGACTTATTAGCTTTAATTTATCTCTGAATGCTGTAACTTGTTATACTGTAAGTAATTCAGTCTTGCTCTGATTGGATTCGGTTTGTTAAAAGCCTATAGTTGTGTGATTGATTATATGAAATATTTTGATGTTTTCCACTGTTTCATACCTTTACATCATTAATGACATGCAGACATTTGAGAAGTATCCAGTTCATGTTCCAGTTAACAGAGTAAATAAAAATTAAGAAAAACTGTTCAGCTGTTATCAAGACAAATTAAACCATAGAACATATTTTTTATTTTGCTTATAAACCTTAAAAATTCTGTGGCACATGCAAACCTGTTATTACTGTATGTTACTTTTAAGAATACATTAAACATTGGATAACATCAGTGAATTATATAATTTCAGGACAGGTTCTGCCCAACTAAAAACAAAATCAGCTTCACCAGATATTTTATTGTTCATTTTAATTTGATTTTACTTGGCGTGTCTGTTGCGCAGTTAAGATTGCGGCTTGCTTTTGCAAAAAGACCACCCACCCCAGTTGTCCCCCGCTCCGTGGAGGGCACTCGGGCAGATCTGAGGGTTACAGTGGGAGAAAAACCCCCGCCCTTGGGCTTGTGGACCTCTCGTTCCTCCACGCGCTCCATCCAAGCTTTGAGTGAGAGAAGCGCTCCGTCCTCGGATGGCCGCCATCTCACTTGATGACACCAAGGCTCAGATGTCCACCGCTGCATCGGAGGATGGGTTATCATTGTCTGATGAAGGATGCGAACCCGCTCCCTCCCTCCGGGGTAGCAAGCGCAGTTTTGGATCTAGAAACAGACATAATAACCGTGCTTTCCCGGACTGCTTTGGCCGTGGGCCTGGAGATGGTTTATCCCTCAGTCCAGTGGCCGGACTGACTAGATGGATGTATGTGGAGCTGATGCTGCCAACTCATTGGCATTTCATTGGCCCATTTATATACTCTTTCAGATGATTGGCTTTCTGAACAAAAAACTGTACATTCACACCAATGGTGGTGAGAGCGTCTAAGTTCACTCTGGCCGCCCTGGCGACAACGCTGTCTGCCTTCAGAGCTCCGGCGGCGAGAGTGTCAACATTCACTACATTGATCTCATTTTTAAATGAGCTGTTGAAGCATTATCAGCAAATAAGTTACATGTTCCACATAAAACATGCTTTCTAGCGTGAAAACGTTGCACACTTTTTTTCAGATTCATTTGACAATGAAAGATCAAGTTGTTGCATGTGCTGTGGCTTTGCTCTACTTATCCAGTATGTGTCCATATGTCTGAAATATTCTGAAGCAGCAACACTGATTTGTATTTGTCGCGTGAAATTCCCACAATATTAAAACCTTTGGGAAGAACCGTGGTCGGAACCAAAGTTCACAGTGACGGCGTTCTCTGGACTCCTCTCAAGTGGTGGACTTTTACATTCTGATTGCTTGCCGCCGAACCACGTCATAGCTTATTACTATAATGTTGACTTGATTTCAACTCTCCTCGACGCTGACACTGGCGAAGACACTCCGTGCCGCTCCTCGCCGCTTATTGCTACCAGCTCCCATTGAAAATGAACGACTTCCGGCTACTTTAACAGTCTCACCGCTTTCAGTGTGAACTTATGGTCTCAGAGTCCTTCAGATGCCTTTTGGCAAATTCCAGGTGGGGAGTGGCTTTGGTCTGGCCACTCTACCATACAGGCCTGATTGGTGGATTGCAGCACAGATGGTTGTCCTTCTGTAAGGTTCTCCTCTCTCCACAGAAGAGCGCTGGAGCTCAGACAGAGTGACCATCAGGTTATTGATCACCTCCCTGACTAAGGCCCTTCTCCCCTGATCACTCAGCTTAGATGGTCGGCCAAATCTAGGAAGAGACCTGATGTTTTCAAACATCTTCCACTTAAGGATAATGGAGGCCACGGTGCTCATTGGAACTTTCAGAGCAGCAGAAATTTTTCGGTAACCTTTCTCCAGCCTTGTGCCTTGAGACAATTCTGTTTCGGATGTCTACAGACAATTCCTTTGTCTTCATGCTTGGTTTGTGCTTTGACATTCACTGTCAACCCTGGGACCTTATATAGACAGGTGTATGCTTTTTCAAATCATGTCCAATCAACTGAATTTGCCACAGATAAACACAAATTAAGCTGCTGAAACGTCTCAGGAATGATCAGTGGAAACAGAATGTACCTGAGCTCAATTTAGAGCTTCACAGCAAAGGTTGTGAATACTTATGTGGGTGTTGTGTATAGAATTTTGAATTTGTGTATAGAATTAATGAATTTAATCCATTTTGGAATAAGGCTATAACAATAAAAAAAATGTGGAAAAAGTGAAGCGCTATATGAATACTTTAAAGATGCACTGTACATGATCATTTAATTATCTCTTTCAATTAGGTTTTTTTTCTTTCTAACAATATACATGTATGTATGTTTATACAGTGCTCAGCGTAAATGAGCACACCCCCTTTTGAAAAGTAATATTTTTATCGATTTCTCAGTAAGTATAGACAATATATTTCGGTGTATTTAAACAAAAGAGTTTTATTAAACAGTTATATTCATTAAAATAAGAGCTTAGTCACTGCATGTCTTTAGGAATAGACAGATAATACATTAAATTCAAATTAGTTATTGCAAAAAGAAATTTAAAAATGATAAAATACCAACTTTTAGATTTCTATGTTTCTCTTGACCTTTCCTGTTTTTTTTAATATTTTATGTAATACTTTTCGTTTACATTTTAACATTGGTGTACTAATGTTTGCACTCTGATCATAAGTGGTTGTTGTTGGTGTTGTTTTTAAAGATGAGTTCAAGTTTTATATTTGGAACTGATGAATCTATGTATATACACATGTATTATTGTAAAGCATCCTATAAAAAAATATATATTTAAAAGACAGATCTGGGAGGGGTGTACTCATTTATGCTGAGCGCTGTATATATTTTTCCCTAATCACTCATCTATTTAATATATTTTTTATAGAAGTCCTAAGAAGCCATGCATTCAAATATTTTTCTCTCTTGTTTTCCCATGATCATGACAATAGTTTATAGACTTTTTCTCCTTATTCTAGGATGTTAGACATGCATATTGCATAATTTGCAGCTTTCACTTTAAGTAATTGTAAATAACTTACGGAAAAGACGCATTAAAGCAAAATCTAAATGAAACATGAAACAAAAACAACTTATTTTGAAAATCCCAGCTTAATTTCTTATCTTGCTTTTGTGCAATATCCCTCAGTGTCTGAATTCACTCATTGTGTTAATTAACTGTCAAGTGAACTATATTAGTGAACTAGTGTACATAATAGTGAGCGAGGGCACAAAGTGTGATTTCAAACAAAGACTTCAAATGTCGACTCTAGGCTTTTTTAATTCACAGTTTGCAACTGTTGGTTACTTTCTAGAAAATAAAAATATTATCCAGAATGCACATTAGTAAAAATAGTATTTTACTGTAAAATGTGACCTTTTTTGACAGCAATTTTTGACATCAATTTTGACTGCTGCATAAATATTGACATTTTCAAGGAAAGTCACAATAATAAAACCTAATTTAAAAATATGTTGATTTACTTACATTTTCTTGGTTTTTGTCAAATAGACAATAAGACCACAGATTCCTCCAACTGCCACTAAAACCCCAATGACAATCCCAGCTATTGCTCCTGCTGACAGTCCTCCTCCTCCGCCATGACCCTCTATGACAAATACAAAAAAACAGCAGATCATATACCAAACACAGTACAAACTGTACTGCATTTAAACCTATATCAATTTTTAAATGTCTTTGTAAAAGATGCTGTAACAGACAATAAAACCACTTTCATGTTGCAAATGAAGTAATATAAAATGTCACAAGGGCTGATATAAAAAAAATTCAAACATGTTTTTTTGAAATTATTAATTATTCTCAAGGATAAATCTACAGGTTGTGCTGGTGGATCCCAGTTACTGTAATATTAGATTTTTTTATTTTGTAATTTTGTTGTCTGTTTACTGTTCCACGTATACTAGCGTGTAACCAGCAAAAACTGTCTTTACAAAATAGTAGTTTAGTTTAATTTTGTTAGCTTTACCTTACCTATAACTATTAAAACATGTCTTTGTGATTCTCTTCTGTTTGTGACCCTATTAAAGGCTGTACAGATGTAATCTCCACTGTCTGTGAAGTCAGTCTTATCAATGGTGAATTTGTCTGTGGTCACACCAGTGTCTGACCCATTAAACATCCAGCTGAATGAAGCAGAAGGTTCAGAATTTGCAGAGCAAGACAGAGACACTTGAATCCCTAAATCTACCTCCTTTGGACCCTTAATAGAAACATCATCTGGTCCATCTAAAACTCAGACAAGAGAGTCAGTGTTAGAGGAACAAACTGAGCGCTGAAGAATGTCTACATTTCATCAGATCTGATGTTGAAATGTTTCACACTCACAGTTGATGATCAGGGTGAGTTCTGCCGTCTCAGAGCTGACAGGGTTACTGTATGTACACAGATATTCTCCAGT
>CAIGQQ010034599.1:1634510-1646650 GCA_903798035.1 Danio albolineatus | reverse complement strand
CAAATATCCAGTTTGTAAACATACAATTTCAAAATTTTAAGATGAAAAAATTCAGAACATCAAATTAAATATTCTAAAATTCAAAAAACAGAAAGAGATTGTGAAATTCAGATGGGGTTCAGGGGTCAACAACAGGGAAGAGTAGATGATCACCAAAAAATTAAATCAAGCATTTTGGCAAATTGCAGAGCTGCATGAGTTTGTGTTATGAGTGTGGCTCAGGAGTACGTCATTCTTCTGTTAATTTACTCAGGGGGTCAGCTGTTTTCAGTAGTTTATTTGATAAATATGCTTCAGTGAACCAAATTTAGATATCTAATTCAATTACATCTCTTTGGTTAATCAAACTTATTTCAGTTTTTAGTGTTTTGATGGATAAAGAGCTGATTCTGACCTATGCTGTAACCTCTGATGGTTTAACAGACACAGGGCTCTGACACCTGTGGTGGAAAATTCATTTTATTTATCTTATATTTAATTTATATACTAATTTCTATATATGATGAGGTTTGTTCTATGAGATGTTTAAGTTAGCCCATGTCTGACTAGTTTAACGACTGTTTATGCTCTACCTATTTGTATACATTACACGGCCAGGGCGTGCGTGACCATTTTGACGTGTGTATAACCAGACAAGATTTGGATGGGAGTTCATGACCTTGTGAGCTTAGCAAACTAGATAAAAAGAGAAAGCACTCCCGCACAAGTTTCGGTGTCTCACACTCTGCAGAAACCTGCGTTGCTGTATGACTGTCTGACCTTCTTGGCAAAGAATAAAACTTTAAAAGACACTTTGGATGAGAATTTGTCTTCTTGACCACTGAGAGAGCATCCTTAAACAAAATAGCCACTACATACCTTTTCCAAGGGACTTTTTAAGCACTTTCCAGGTACATTTTCAAACTGTTCCAGCACTTAGTATCAAATTATATAAGATGCTATATGTTACAATATTTTATAGCATAGCATAGCATAGCATAGCATATACTATATAATTCTAAAGCCCATTATCAACACTGAATTGCTACCTTTTTTTTATATCATCTATTAACATGTTAGAAGTCATATTTAACCTAACATTTATATTTATTTGAATGATCTGATTTTTCCATATATTGAAATAATATATTATTAATTATTTCAGGAGTTCACACTTAGCTATTGCTTGCTATAATTTGAGGATTTGGCATGCTGTCCCAGGAGAGAACCCTGAGCTCAGAGATACTTAAGCCCCCTTTTCATGTAGCATGATAGGGGGGTTTGAAATCATGTACACTGTAAAACTTTGTTGTAAAAAAACAGCGACATTCTACAGTAAAATTCTGCATTTTCACAAAAACAGTGTTATTCTGTAAAAAACTATGCATTCTGGGTAATCTTGTTGTTTCTGAGAAAGTAGCAAACTGTAAATTTACAGAGCTCAAAGTCGACACTCAAAGTTTGTGTTTGACATCACATTTTGTGCCCTTCACTATTCACTGTTCACTATTATGTACACTAATTCCCTAATAAAGTTCACATGACAGAGTTAATGAACACATACTGTATGAGTGAATTCAAAAACTGATGAACACCTGCTGTTAATAATCGCGATCACTGAAGAAACAGAAACACAAAGAGAAACAAGAAACACAAACAGACTTCAGTTGCAGCATCAAATAAAATCAAGTGAAATAAAACACCTTCAGTCTCAGCAGAAGACTATTAAACTCCACAAAGCTTCAGCAAATTCACTAATTACTGACTGCTTTGACTTCAACAAAGTTCTTACTGAGAATTAACAGAGATTTTGGTGTTTTATTTAGTTTGGTGTCACCATAATGGAGGTCAGTGACTGCTTTAGTTGGGCTCTTCACCCTTGACTTAATAACTTTAGTGTACAGTAACTCTGGGTGCTGTAACTCAGAAATTACAAAACACCTTTGTTATAATGTAAACAATCTTACTCTTATTGTGCTAGGATTACTTCAAACCTAAACATATAATTGATTATCTGAAATAGTTTACCACTTTGTACTGTGTTTTGTGCCTTTATGTTAACAATGAATACCAGAAAAGTAACCAGTTAATTTTCCAACAGAAAAAGTAAATATTGATGACACGCTCAGATCTCAAGAATAAGAACTTGTACCTCAACAATGGTAACAATTAAAAATATTTTATGCTGCAATGCATGCTGGGTGTGGCAGAGAACAAAAATCCCAGCATGCATTGCAGTATGAATAAATTATATAGCTTACTGGTGTTACAGTTTTTATTTCATTTGAGATCAAGAAAAAGCAGTATTTTTCTGTAAAACCCGAGTCAAATTTCTTCTGTGGTTCACCATTATGGAGGAGAGCAGGGCCGTGCACAGACATTTTGAGGGGCAGTGGCCCAAACCAAAAAAAGGGGCACTAAGTGGGTAGGTTCTTGCTAATACAAATTTTCCAGTTGTTATAAATATTGAAAATAGTTTTTTAAAATAGATAATTGTTATTTATATTAGATCTGATTTAGATTAGTCATTCAATTTCTAAGAATGTGGATATTTAGCACAAGTTGTCAGCACTTGTATAAGACCACTGGCTACAATGTGGATTGTAAATGAGACTTGTAATGCAACGATCGTCAAGAACTGTTAGGCTCGTTTGACATGGCCATAATCTGCGCAGAACGCATCACCGGTGATCACCGCGAGATGCATGCCGGTTAGAAACGTGTCCAACTTGCGTGCACCTTGCTTTGATGTCACGCTGACGTGCGCCAAAAAACTCTGGCGAGGCGGATGTCTCGGATTGAGCAGTCGGCTGCAGTCTCATAAGTCTCCAACGACTGCGCTCACCAAAAGCATGATGGGAAACGACTGGCTAACGACACAGCCTAATGCTTATTGGATGAGAGTGAAATTACGCTTCTCTGTCTTCTGTTTTTACTAAGGTTTATACCCGGCTGTACACCTTTATTGTATTTTCGTTGATAATTAAAAAAAGACATGAAGACCATTACATATGTTTATTTATTTAGATTTACACGCAAACAAAAACAAAACACACCTTTGTAAAAACAAAACATGATCTATCTAATATAACTAGGCCTAAATGTTACAAATAAATCATTAGGATGTGCTTATGCTGTATTTTATTTCTATCTTAGTTTAAAGTCCTGTTTGTTGTCATTTTCACTTTTTTGTATGTTTGTGTGAATTTTGTATTGTCATTTTTATGCAACATTATTCCCTGAAAGTCAGTCCAATACACACATACATACAAGTAATCAGACTGTTCTGCCATTATGCCTCATCTTTGTGTGGTTTCATAAGAGAAGTGTAAGGGGTGTAGTAAACAAAACACACACATGTATGTGAAGTCAAGAGTTATGTTTAATAGACCAAGAACATTTTCACAGTATTTCCTACAGCCTAATGGTTTTTATTCTGGATAAAGTCTCAGGCTGTTTATTTCAGTCTGGCTGGAGTAAAAGCAGTTTATAGAGGCCTTATAAGCATGTCAATATAATCAGACCCTTAAGAATCTCTTTATGTCTGCAGAACAAACCACTGTTGTCCAATGGCTTTCCTCATTTTACTTTAACATAATTCATCTGAAGTTAACACTTTAAATTGCACTTTAGGCTGAATAGTATCTTCAAAAAAACTAGTAAAATATTATGTAAAATATATAATATAATATAATATTGTCATAATGGCAAAGTCTAGACAAATGAGTTAGAAACTGTTGAAAACAAAATCTGTTAAACAACACTTTTACATATTTGATGCAATACTATTTTTTCTTTAAACTTTACAAGAGGGCTAATCATTTTGTCTTCAGTAGTATTTCCCTTTATACCTTCTAATGGCCTCTAAAGAAAGTCTGAAATTACTATAGAAATGGGCCACTGCTCAATAAAATGCCATATTCTAGGGACATTTCTAAAAAACAAACAAAAATTTGTCATGACCTGTCACTTAAAAGCATCTCACTATAGTTACTTCATTTATAATGTAGCCAAATTAGATTTCTTGAAAGCTTTCTAGCTGTATAAGCGGTTTATTCTTTAAACATTCACCACTGTTGAATATACAGATGCATATTAAATACTGTACACCCTTTTAAGTAATGAGCTGTTCATCTTCTGTGATTCTGACTATCTTTTTATAAAAACAGTGATATTTCAATAGCATCCACTCCCACATTAAAAATACTATAGTAACTTATAGGAATACTATAGTGTTTTTGAACCATATGCCTGTTATAAAAATAGCCTATTTAAATTTCTATAGTTGCTATGGTATCACAGCAACTATAAACATAACCAAATACTGAAAAAACATGTTCAAAAACACTATAATATTTACTATAAGTTAGGCTACTATAGTATTTTTTCATGAGGTCATTCGTGCCGCGATTAAAACGCGAACGCGATCTCCTCCACTTGTGACGTTTCCAAAACAGCAATATTCGGGAAGTGTCCGACTTGTGATTAATTTTTTAAGCCCTCCTCTTACTGCAGCCGCCTGCTCCCGTCTACATTGCAGTCAAAGCGAGGCGCACCTCAAACGCGGGCACACAGATTGTGAGTGACGCTGTGGACTCCGGAGCGGGCGGTAAAATATGGAGTGGATTAACAAAATCAGTGGATGTTTAGCGAAGCGGTAACAGAACAGCCAGGGACGGGGGCACGGACGCGTTTGAGAAGGAGCTAGGGAAGAGGTACAGGCTGAGAGGGGCACCTCAGCCAACGAGGGCAAAGGGGCAGTGGCTCTAGCCCCCGGGCCACCCCCCTGTGCACGGCCCTGGAGGAGAGTAGAGCTAGCGTTTGAGTCAAAGATGAACATAAATAACTGATGTTATCCTGCATGTTTCTTGATTTAAAGACAGCAGCTATGTAGTAGCTGATGCAGTGAGAATCTCTATGTTAATTCTACCTCTTCATGTACGTGAGCTACTAGAGATTTTGGGTTCAACTGAATATTTTGAAATAACTAATCTAAGTCATCATTATTAATGTGCTTGTGTTGCTCATATAACACATTAGAAATATTTGTTCATAAACTCAAACAGCGGTTGGCCAAATTGAGTTACTGTGGTCTATTCTGTGAATTAAATAAGTTTACATGATTTTTAATTAATTAACAAACTTTAAAATAACAGTACATTACTGGCAACTGGAACTGATAGTATTTTGCTGTTAATTTACAGGGAAATGTTTTACAGTGTACAGAATTTACAGAAAAGGTGCTGTAAAAACACGTATGTGGCTGGCAACCCAGCTGCCAGTATTATTTTGTAAATTTACAACGAAAAGTTTTACAGTGTAGGTCTCGAGAGCTTCCCCTGGTAATGAAGGAAATAGGCGGACGGGGGCTTCTTCATTAATGAAGATAAGGAAGGATGTATAGGCTTATTTATTGGAGGCTAGAATTCATCTGATTGGTCTAGCAATGATATCTGATTGGATTAGCAATGATTAATGATGTGAGGCCAACCACGATCAATCGTATCACATGCTCCTCTTGAAATTAGTTTATAAAACTTCATTTATACAAGCTAAAATACATTGGAACCAAAATATCCAATGGGTGGTGCTAAATCTCAAGCTTCATCAATGAATTGTTCTTCCAGACAATAAAGTGACTCACTATAAACGACTCGCTCTAAGATTTCTTGTTAACCTCATTTGTTAAGTGCTTCCTCAACGGTAACAAGTTTAAAACTTTGATTTAAATAGCAATAACATAAGAGGTGTAAAAAAGTCTATATTGTTGTGAATAGAGTACAGCCACTTCATGAGTTTTCAACATAATGTTTGTTTTATGTGTCCCAAAACAAAAAGCACCCTTCCCCATACTTACAGCTAAAATTCCTTTTTGCATAGGCTACTTACACAAGGACACTCTGAGATTTGAGGCTGGTTTAATAAATCTAGCTTTCAATTTCAAGACAACGATTGCAAAGCAACGTTCACACATCCTCCCCCACCACTGCTTTAAAAGGACAGCCGATAGTGCTGCCATACAGATCACACAACAGCCATATGCTTCAGCTGAGTTAAAATTTTATGCAAAAGCAAAAATATATATTTTTATTTTATTTAAATATGTAATTATTTAGAAAAAGAAAGTATTATGAAAGCAAAATGTTTATATTTTAATCAGTTTTTAATCTATGCGCTTAAATTTTTAGATTAAAATTCAAGCATTTTTGAGGATTTTGGATTTTAAGGATTATATATAAAATGGCTAATTTCTCCAGATGTTGAGAAGTTTGCATTCTTGTAGATATAAGTAGTATCATGAAATATTGTGCTGTTAACTTCCATGTGCAGTGGCTGTCAAAATAAATATAAGTTTAATTTGTAGATAAAAACACCCGTTTTTACACACTAAACATAACTGTATTCAAATGATGTCGTTTAGATTTATTTTTTAAAACATTTTTGGACAATTAGGTGTTGAAATGACAAGTTGAATGAAAGTTTTTATGAAGTCCTTTTTGGACAGATGGAATCAACTAAAACATAAAATCTCTCAAAATCTCAGCAGAGGATCAATAAACAACTCAACAGCATCAACAGCTTCACTACTAACCTGCTTGACTTTATTACTGTCAGATGACTTCAAATGAAATGCTTTAGTGGTTTTATCGACAATACATGTTTTCAGAATCACCAATGCAGTGAAGCATGGCTGCTTTACTTGGGTCACTGTTTTCAGAATAGTTAAATAATGTGACTATATCACTAGAAATCCTTGAAGCAGTTTGTTAATGCTGTCAAGTTATTTAAAAGTTTGATTTTGAGAGAAACAGAGTTTGATAAACACTGTGGCGTTTAATTAAACTGATAACACATTGAGAGCCAGCAGTCCATTGGCCAGGTTTTAAGGCCATTAGATACACTAATAATACACAGACATCAAGAATCAGAGTATGCATCTCAATGATGGTGAATTGAGTGGGTTTCCTCCGGGTGCTCTGGTTTCCCCAGCAAGTCCAAAGACGTGGTATAAGTGAATTGGGTAGGCTAAGTTTTCCGTAGTGTATGAGTGTGAATGAGAGTGTATGGATGTTTCCCAGAGATGGGTTGCAGCTGGAAGGGTATCTGCTGCGTAAAACAAATGCTGGATAAGTTGGCAGTTCATTCCGCTGTGGCGACCCCGGGATAAATAAAGGGACTAAGCCGAAAAGAAAATGAATGAATGAAAAGTTGCTCAGATGTTTAGGTGTTTTAAAATCCTAACCAATGCACTGCTGGCTAGTAGTGGGCAAAGCGAGGCTTTATCAAACACTGAAACAGTTGAAGGAAATGTGTCGAAGCTTCGAAACGTTTCAAAACCTATTTCTGCAGCAACACATAGAGGTCATTTTTATGTATTGTTCTGGAAAAGCTTCAGCAAAGAAACAGTTACACAAATTGAGGTATTAAACCCCACGCTGTAAAACTGAGGCTTCAAGTGATTTTGTCAAGTGGTGAGAGTTCCTGACTGGCATGCAGGAGATAATGGGTTTGAGTCCAGTGTGATGCAGCTAAAGATGTTACTATTAAAATCCTCTGTTTTTGTAACGTGTTTTTTTTAACACTGGTCTGACATCTGAATGAACACATTGGGAATGAAAATGTCTTGTTTTGGTCATAAAAAAAGGCAATAATAAAATACATCAAGTCATAATTTCAAAATATTTGAATTCAGAATTCAAACTCTGGCCATGTGCAGCACAGTTACTCTGTGGTGCACATACACGGTTCAATATGCTACAGGAGATAGAGATGTTTCTTCAGACCCTGTGAGTCAAACCCAGAGTCGCCAGGTCTCAAAACGCTTCTGAAATGCCTGATGCTTTGAATCGCAATAGTCACATGACCTGGTGTTTTGAAACGCTTTAGTCACATGATCTGGCAGTTTCAGATCATGCTTCGATGTAGTGTTTCGAAACACTTGTGCTTCAGGGTTTCGACGTGACGTTTCATAAACTAATTTCGAGAGGAGCACGTGATATGATTAAGAACGCCTGGCTAATCATCTGTAATCAGCAATAATCCAATCAAAGCGATCCAAGCTTACTATAAACAGGCCATTTTTTCCCTACTGCTCTACCTTCGTTTTGGAAGAATCCCCCCTTCCACCCCATCGCCTTCTTTTTTCCTCTCTTTTCTAAAGGGGAGCTTTCGAGACCTATCTGATCTCGGATCCCTTTATACAGTATGCTTATTGACTGGGCGGGAGCCTTGGGCTCAAATATCTCCGAGCTCAAGGTTTTCTCCCGGGACAGCATGCCAAACCTGCTATAAACGCTAAGCACATCTAAGTGTGAACTCTTGAAACTGTGTCGAAACTCAGTTTCACTTCGGCCATCTGCGGGTTTTCCTGCATTTCTTCTGCTTCAGGAGTCAGTCTGTTGATCGTGCACAACATAAATAATTTGAAGAAAAATCTGCTGTCACCGAACCTGAGAAAAAACGTTGAATATACCCATAATGACGCAGTCTCCATGCTGCAATAATAATGATAGAACCAAAGTTTTAAACTGTGGGGACATATCTTTATAAGTACAATTTGACTGTATTGTTTGCGTCCCCTCAAAAAATTGCTCAAGGCAAATTGTATATTTATTGTCCCCCTATGCAAATACATTAGATTAGTCAGTACTGAAGCCAAATCTGCAGCTTATCTAACAAAATAACTCACGATAACGAAAATTAGTACACCCAAATGTATAGAACAATATTAAATACATATTTAGTTGAAATTTTCTAGGTTTTAATGAATAATTCATTTATTTTTTGCAATATTTTTCTTGAATTTAATTGTATTATCTTTTATTTCTAAATATGTCTGGTGAATATAATATAATTTTAATAAATATATCTGTTTAATAAATCTGTTTTGTTTAAATGCACCAAAATACACTGCCTATATTCACTGAAAAATGGAGACAAATATTCATTTCCAAAACGGGGTGTACTCAATTATGCTGAGCGCTTTATATATATATATATATATATATATACATATATACTTTTTTTTAACATATATTTTTACTCTTAAAACAAGCTAAATAATCTGCCAATGGGGTGAGTAATCTTATATCTAAGCAAAAACAATAATATATTTCACTCACCCTGTTTATTTAGCAGATTATTTAGCTTGTTTTTAAGTAAAAATTACTTAATTTAGACTCATTATTTCTGAAAACAAGACTAGATTTCTGCTTGTCCAGAAAATGCTTCCTGATTTCAGGATTTCGAGATGTTTGGACTGGAAACAAGACAGAAACTCTAGTCAAGTTAAGCTTTTTTAGCAGTGTACTGTTAAATGAGATTTATGCCCATGATTATCATCATTGTGCAAGATTAAGTCACTGACAAACTAGTGAATCGAACTTTTAAAAGAAAATGCAGCCATCACTTTTGTGCTGCAGTATGTTTTGACATAACACATTGCTTCAACAAACAAAGAAAAGATAACATAATTAATAATTGGGACTGAGAACTTGGGTAGATGTCTGACAGTAATAAAGTCAAGCAGATTAATTACAATTGAAGCTGCTGATGATGTTTGTAGAGATTTTTTAATGATCCTCTGCTGAGATCTTGAGACATTTAATATTTTAGTTAATTTTATCCAAAAAGGACATCAGAAAGACATTCCTTCTGCACCCTTAAGGTATGTCATTTCAACTTCTAATTTTCAAAAAAAAAAATGTCTGAAAGAAGTCGTTTGAACACAATTGTGTTTTGTGGGTATTTTTAGTTAGAATGCATTACACACACACACATAAAAATGTCTTAAGGACATTTTTAACAATCTGAAAATGTCCTGATATAGGATTCATTTTAGTAGTTTGATAGTTGTTAGTTGTTATGTTTGCTGTGCAAAACCTGGGAAATGAGCTGCTGTTTGATATTTGAAGGATTCACTTTTAAGAGTGTACAGTACTGTAGCTCTCTAGCAGTTATATGGGTTAGTTAAAAATTACATTTACAGCATAATAAATGGCTTAATTTAAAATCTTTCTCGTATTATATTAGTAAATCTTACATTCTTTATGATAAAGAATGTGTTATAATAATAAAGAATTATTATAATGATCTTTTAGATATATTTTATCATTTTACCCTTTTCGCAATACTCACCAAACACGCGTAGAGAAGTTTCGGCTGCAAGTGTCACTTCAGGACTAGTTACTACACTCAGTTTGTATATTCCAGAATCCTTCAGTCTCAGGTTCCTGAGCTCCAGCGCAAGAGTGTTTGGGTCAAAATGGACTCTTCCTTCATAGTCAGGGTTTACTACAACTGCACCAGAGGCTGCCGTAGTTATAGAAGTATCTGTGTTGTAACTCCATGTAGTTTGACACCATGTTGATGGTGGGTTTTCTGGAGTGAAAATCACACTTTGGCCTTCTGCAAATGGAGGCAGCTCAGGAATCTGTAGATCTTGTCCAAAATACTGTCCTATGAGAAAATAAAAATAGTTCTAGAGTAAAAGACTTGCATGTTTCTGCAGACAAAATAACTAGCATTAGGCAGTAAAGTTTCAGCACTGCTTACTTAAAAAGTCTGAGCAAGACACACAAATATGCACAGAGTCCTGTATAAACTATAAGAAACCATCTTGATTAAGCTCAGTGTCGGGTTCAAATCGTTTGAACTATTAACATCAAATTTCAGTTAATGATAAACATGTGGTTACAGAAAGAAGAGTTCACTGCACCACCTAGTGCCATCTAACTAAATCATGACTTGGAGTAAAAGAAAATTCTCTTAAATAAACCATAAAATCTATATAAGTCAAAGATAACACAAGTAAACAATTTTTAAACAAAGGTTTTTGTTATTAAGAGAAAACTAAATACAAAAATACATAGCCCTTTGTGAAAAAAATCAACACTTTTTGATGTAATGGCTATTTTATTTGAATTCGTGCAATCTGATTCGTTTTTTAAAATCGCACATTTTCTTATGACTGAACTTCTACGAATTCGTCTGAATTAGCTACTTAACTGACCTCGTGAAATAAGGCTAGAAAATATGGGTGCCCCTAAACATGATAACTGGTAACCCTTAGCAGAAATAACTGCAATCAATTATTTTCGATAACTTGCAATAAGTCTGTTATACTGTGCAGTGGAGGAATGTTGGCACACTCATTTTTGCAGAATTGTAATTCAGCCACATTCAAGTATTTTCAAGCATGAATCACCTTTTTAAGGTGTTGCCACAGCATCTCAACTGGATCGAATTCTATAGGCCACTCCAAAGTCTCATTTTATTTTTCTTTGGCCATTCAGAAGTAGACTTGCTGGTGTCCTTCAGACCATTGTCCTGCTGCAGAAGTTCTCTTCAGCTTGATGTCACTATACTGAGCACTATGCTTTACCATAGAGCTTTATGTGTTTGTGTCGACATGCTCACTGGAACAACTTGAATTATCAATATTTATACAATATTTATTATTAAACCCTAAATTTCAATATTACATTAAAACTAGTGTTAAGCACAACAGTATCTAAGCCATCTAGTGTATGATTTTGACATATATATATATATATTGCGGCTGGAAGGGCATCCGCTGCGTAAAACAAATGCCGGATAAGTTGGCGGTTCATTCCGCTGTGGCGACCCCGGATTAATAAAGGGACTAAGCCGAAAAGAAAATGAATGAATGAATATATATATATATATATATATATATATATATATAGATAGATAGATAGATAGATAGATAGATAGATAGATAGATAGATAGATAGATAGATAGATAGATAGATTAACTTGAGAGATTAAAGAGAAAAAGCGACAACATGCATATCAACAGCACTTTAGTCAGTTTTTTTTTTTTTTTTTTATTTAATAAAATCTGTGATATTGGAATGAGAGCAGTTACCAACCCTTTCAAAATTGTTTATACACCGGACTTTAGAGACAGCTTTAAAAAAATAAAACATTCAGTTTCTCAAAATCTAAGCTGATGATCATTAAACAACTCCACAGACAACTCCACTTAATACTAACTTGAGTTTCTTACATTTAAAGATGTTGTTTATGTTTACACAGCTACGTTACACAAAAACTAAAGTTTAAAATATGACATTGTAGTGGACCACCCCTTTAAAGCCAGATTATATATATGTATATATATATATATATATATATAT
>CAIGQQ010034599.1:1585056-1596160 GCA_903798035.1 Danio albolineatus | reverse complement strand
TGTCTCAGAGCTGACAGGGTTACTGTATGTACACAGATATTCTCCAGCGTCTGATCTCTGCACTGGACTGATGGACACTGATCTGTTATCTGATGAGAAGATGATTCTACTGCTAGAAGACAGAGGACTGTTATCTTTCTTCCACTGCACAGAGGTGATGATGCCGCTTCCCTCAGAGGTGATGTTGACAGATGATTCATCCTCAAGTAATGGTTCTTCTGGACCAATAATTTTAACTTTAGATACTATATCTGTTAAAGGGAAAAGAAACACATTGGATCAGAAAGGACTATTTTTCATTTGGTGAGCATGCATGGAAATCAATTTATTACAATGTAAAAATAAAACTAAACAAACCTAAAAACTTGTAATTCTTATTTAAAAACTTAGCATGAACAACTTTAGTTCAGCATCCAAGATGTATTGGGGACTGGGCCAGTGGTGCCAGTTATGAAAGGCGCAGTTTTAAAGAGACACTGTTCTGGTAAAAATGGACCATTGACAATGTTACTTATCCACTAAAAAAGGTAAAATATGAAATTACTTTCAATTTTTAAGTAATTTAATAAAACTTACTTATAAAGTACTTGCCTTGTATCTAAATGTATGTCTTGTATAAATTAGAACAGAGAAACAGAGTAACTGTATTTTTTTGTAACACAATTATATTTTCCAGAATTACCACAATTCTGTTTTTTCAGCTAAAGTTACATGGGTAACACTTTATAGTCACTACACACTATGAATCATCTATTAGGCATTAGCAAATAGTGTATTTATTATTTGTTAATCATTAACTCTACATTAATAGGCGTTAGTAAGCAGTTTATACCTGCAGCTACAAATGCTTTATTCTTGACTTATAAGTACATTAATAATGTGCTTAATAATTGTACTTTCATAATTTGTTATTGATTAATTTTTCATGACTAAATTAAGTATCGCATTATTTACAAACCATTTGTATTTAAGAGTAGTTCTAACTCAGAATGAGTTAGAAAACGTTGAATAAACTATTAAAATCAACATTTATATATTGTTTTAATCAGGCATATAGTAATGGTTACAATGTATGTTAATAAATGCTTTATTGACTCAACTTCCTGCAGTGACCTGATCTAAAGTGAGGACTATTCATGCTTTATAAATGCCTTATAAATGACAATTAAAGGCTAATATCAAACAAACAATACATCTTTGCAATCCTATCTAAATAATAAAATTACTGTAAAGTTTAAACATTGCTGAATAAAAGGAATGTAAAATACAGCATAAAACTGGATAAAAAAACATATATAATTTAACATATATAATATAATTTAATAATATATTATGATACAATATTTTAAAGTTATTTAGCGATGTTTCAACTGTACAGTAATTTTATTTTAGATAAGGTTAAAATATTTATTTTTCATTTACAGTTTCATTTGTGTACAGTTGAAGTCAGAATTATTAGCCCGCCTTTCCCAAATTATACATTTCTTAAATTATGTTTAACAGAGGAAATTTTCACAGTCTGTCTGATAATATTTTTTCCTCTGGAGAAAATCTTATTTGTTTTATTTCGGCGAGAATAAAAGCAGTTTTTAATTTTAAAAAAAAACATTATAAGGTCAATATTAGGAGCCTCTTTAAGCTAATTTTTAATTCAATAGTCTACAGAACAAACCATCATTATACAATAACTTGCCAAATTACCCTAACCTGCCTAGTTAATCTAACCTAGTTAAGCCTTTAAATGTCACTTTAAGTTGTATAGAAGTGTCTTGAAAAAGTCAAATATATTATGTGCTGTCATCATGGCAAAGATAAAATAAATCAGTTATTAGAAATGAGTTATTAAAACTATTATGTTTAGAAATATGTTGAAAAAATCTTCTCTCAGTTAAACAGAAATTGGGAAAAAAATAAACAGGGGGTCTAATAACCCGGGGAGGGGGGCTTGGGGGACTAATAATTCTGACTTCAACTGTAGTCAGAATTTAATAGAAATTAAAGTCGTCTATGTTCATTTTTTCCTGTTTAGAATAAAACTGAGCCTTTAATAATCATTTATAAGGGATTTATAAAGCATTAGTAGTCCTCACTTTAGATTAGGTCACAAAACTGCAGGAAGATGAGTTAATTAAGACATTTATTAACATACAAATTAATTATTACTATATGCCTGAATAATGAAATATATAAATGTTGATTTGAATAGTTTATTAATCATTTACTAACTCATTCTGAATGATCATTAAAAAACACCAACTATTCTTAAATAACTGGTTTGTAAATAATGCGATACTTAATTTAGTAATGAAAAATTAATCCTTAACAAAGTATGAAAACACAATTATTAAGCATATTATAAATGTACTTATAAGTCAAGAATAGAGCATTTGTAGCTGCAGGTATAAACTGCTTACTAACATTTATTAATGTAGTGTTAATGCTTAACAAATAATGAATTCACTATTTGCTAATGCTTAATAGATGATTCATAGCGTGTAGTTATTATAAAGTGTTACCGTTACATTCATCAAGACATTCTCAAGAAGCAATGGACTGAGCAAGAAATTAATGACAATATATGGCATGTAAAATATGGTATCATGGTTTTGTTTTTTGATAAAATAAAGCTAAAAGGCCCTGCTTGACTCAAATTCAAAATGAAATTTTATTGTTTATGTGTTTAAATTAGTATGGATTTTAAGTAGTGAATTAAGTAATTTATTTATTTTTTCAGAAAAGTTACTTTTAATTTAACAATTTTAATGATTGTAGAAAACTGTATTATTTTAACAAATTTTGATTTTAATTTAATTAGTAATAAATGTTAAGCGTACCCAACACTGAAAACAACCATACAGCTCATTGTCTATTTGCATTGTATATATACACAATTATTTTCATTATATTCACTTTACGGTCTTCTGCTGCTAACTTGATCTGTTATGATATTATTTTTACCCATCATATGCATGACACAGTTTTACACATCATATGCATGACACATGAAACAGGCAACACACTCACCATACACC
This sequence comes from Danio albolineatus, assembly GCA_903798035.1. Classification (NCBI taxonomy): domain Eukaryota; kingdom Metazoa; phylum Chordata; class Actinopteri; order Cypriniformes; family Danionidae; genus Danio; species Danio albolineatus. The sequence continues at coordinate 1,593,128 of CAIGQQ010034599.1, read as the reverse complement.
TGTAATGAAGTTTCTCCTCTAAGTTGATTTGCACTGCTAGTAATCACAGTCAGACTGTATGATCCAGAATCCTCCAGGTTCAGGTTCGAGAGCTCCAGAGAAAGAGTGTTTTTGTCAAAACTGACTCTGCCTATATATGCTGAGGATACAGAGGGTGAATCAGGGTTTCCATTTAAAATTATAGTTGTTCCAAAATGCCAGGTAGCCACATTAATCGTAGATGATAGATCATTAGGTGTGAACTTCACTCTTCCTCTAACTGCTCCAGTAATCAGCTCAGGAAACTGAAGATCTTGACCTAAACATTGTCCTGCTGAATGTATAAAAATGCAGAAATAAAATAGAAATAACTTGTTTTATTTAGTTTAGTGGTATCTAGTTTAAACATATTAGCATAGTAAACACCATAAGACCAAAACAGGCCTAATTAGTTATATTAAAAAGACATTAAAATTCAACACACAACATTTATAATTTCTGATAGGTCTCACCAAAACAGTCCACTATCCACAGAGTCCAAAATAAACCACGAGAAACCATCATGATCAAGCTATCTGTCAGAAACCCCAGCTCACATCGCTTCAGTTTTCTGTTAATGATAAACCTCTGATACAGAGACTGTTGAGAACGAAGACGGAGAGCTCACTGTGCCACCTAGTGCTGCACATGTTATTTTATTTTAATTTATCAGGAGAGTCCAATTGAGATCTCTTTTTCCGGACAGTCCTGGCCAAAATGGAAGCATAAAAAGTTTCACTTTAAAGACAAATACAAATATTTGAGACTAAAATAAACCAAATGTTGATCTGCTCTCATAAAACACATTCAAAATAATCATCATGACATCATAGATCAATCATAACAAGTACATTTTCTTTTTTGTCTAGACCATTTTTAAGAAAATTTAATTGGACAGTGTTTCCATCATACACCGTACTCTAATACTCATTACATTACGAACAAAAATAAAGACGGCAGTTTTGACTAACACTGAATGAACTCATGGAACATTTCAAATTAGTTTGGCAGAAAGTCTAGTATTGTAGCTGCAAGTGTAAATTTAAAAAAGACTTCAAATATAATTTGGTAGTTTACCAAACAATGCCTTGAAGATAAACAGCACTTTCCTCCATTCAGTGAGAATGCCCTGGTTACGTCCATAACTCAGGTTTCTCGAATAGGGAACGGAGACGTGTGTCTGGTTACAGACTATGGTAGTGCGTCAGGCGACCAATCACTCTGAAGAGTAAGAAAATGGGCCAATAAATGCCACATAAATTGGCAGAGCTCAGCTCTGCAGGTAATCAGCCATTAGTGGCATATAGCGTCGGCTGCTGCAAGTGAGCATTCAGAATTTTTGCCTGCTGAAGTGCCGATCACTCAGCTCACAGCTAGAGACTCAGCTGCTGTGGCAGAGGGAGGGGGGGGGGGGGGGGGGGGATGTAGTACATATGATAAGATGGTTAGCGGGTAGAAAAGACACGGGTCTGTTTGAAAAGGGGGAAAACTCTGTGGCAGAAATAATAAGGTTGCCATAAGGTTTCACACCAGGCATTACACTAAGCCATCACTTGACTACTCCACTGAGTCTGATGCTGGGGGCCTCAGAAGAATTATCTAGGGCAGTGGTTCTCAAGCTTTTTTCACCAAGTACCACCTCAGAAAGAAATTGTCTCTCCAAGTACCACCTTAATAACTGGTGTCGAAGTACAGTAGCATAGTAGGTCTAATTAAGCAGCTACTAGAAGGAAGCTTGTGTACCACTAGTGGTATGCAAACCACAGTTTGAGAACCACTGCTCTAGGGATTGTCAAGGGCTGGCTGTCCTAATCAACGCGTGTTTCCCCTCTCGTACCAGTAGGGACCGACGGAGAGCGAGAACACTGCCAACCGCTCCAGACAATTGAAATGCCAATGCAACTTGAGTCCAGTTCATGAAACTGCAGCTGCATGCTCGATACAGACAGCCTTCCGGCCCGTACTGGAAGTATCTGTCAGAATGACAGCATGACTGGACATTTGTTCTAAGGGCAAGGTCCATCCAGTGACTGAAGGTGAAGCGATACAGTATGGTGATGGACACCCAGTGCATCTCCACGTGCCATGCCCATCTGAGGACCCGATCGCAAAGCCAGCGCTGAAGTGGTCTCATATGAACAATTTTAGCGCCATGATAGCGGCTACAAATGTCATATGCCCCAACAGCCTCTGAAAAACTTCAGTGAGACCACTGTTACTGTAGAATTAATCAGACATAGCAGCACTAGCCAGGCTCGCTCTTAGTAAGGGCACCGTGATGGAGACCGAGTCCAGCTCCAGTCCGAGATAAGAAAAAAAGGCTTAGAAATAAGGTATTTAGTATTTTATTTCGAAATACATTTCAATGTATATATGCCAGTGGCACGGTGGTGTAGTGAGTAGCACATTCGCCTCACAGCAAGAAGGTCACTGGTTTGAGCCTCGGCTGGGTCAGTTGGCATTTCTGTGTGGAGTTTGCATGTTTTCCCCGTGGTTGCGTGGGTTTCCTCCGGGTGCTTCGGTTTCCCCCACAAGTCCAAAGACATGTGATATACAGTAGGTGAATTGGGTAGGCTAAATTTTCCATAGTGTATGAGTGTGAATGGATGTTTCCCAGAGATGGGTTGCAGCTGGAAGGGCATCCGCTGCGTAAAACAAATGCTGAATAAGTTGGCGGTTCATTCCGCTGTGGCGACCCTGGATTAATAAAGGGATTAAGCCGAAAAGAAAATGAATGAATGAATAAATTAATGTATATATGCCCAACCCTGCACAGAATCTATCATTGGATAAAGCTATCACTATATAATAACTGTTTTTAAGTTTCATGCTTATTTCAAAAGAAACAAACAGATATGTTAATTAAAAAAAACTTTAAATTACTTATATACCCATACTGTATATATCTTTGCTTTCTTCATTTAGGAAAAGAATGTAAAGTTTTAATACTTCGTAAAGCTTGGTAAAGCCACACGCACAGTGTAAAATTAGAAAAAAAACACAATGTGAACCACAAGCAAAATGAAAGCAAGTCAAAAAGTGCAGCAAATATGGTTGTGTTCATTTCTGCTTTTTAAAGCAGCTGTTAAGTAATGACTTGATCTACAATTCTAAGGGAAATTATACTTCTGTTTTAACTTCCCCTTTTTCAGAGCATCTGATTTTTGTTAACACAGTGAGTGTCATGTGTGCTTATGATGGACTTTCATGTGTTCATCCTTTTTTTGCTGTCCTGCACCACTGTATTTACAGGTGAATATTTACTGCTTATATTCAGATATATATAAAAAAAAAAGTATATGCAACCATCAATTTAATGCATCAATTTTGTGAAGCAAGTGCAGAATTAACAACATGAATGTGGTCAAAACCTTTGTATACTGATAGTGCTACGTCTAGTTCAATACATGGCTGTCAAAATATTCATCTCACAATGTCACTTTTCTTTTTCTCAGTTTGCTTTATTAACACACAAACTCTTAAAAGTTAATGTTCTTCATGTCAAAGATGGTGCGATGAAGACCTTTTAACGTCCATGGAACCTTGTGATTTTTTTAGATTATGTAAATGCTCTTCATGCTATAAAAATATTCTTTGAAGATCATTAACTGAATGTTACTTGGGAAACCAAGAAAGGGTCTTCTGTGGCATCACTGTGAAAACCCTTCACCCTCACCCTAACGTTATTTTGTTTGTTATTTTGACTTTAACTAATATTGTCTTTGTCTTTGATACCTGTTCCCAATTAATCTTTGTGTGTTTAAGCTCTTTTGTAACAGTTCTGTGTTGTAATTCTTTAATTTGTGTAAGGGGCTATGTGACTGTTTTTATTTGACTTGTTTTCTTTTGTTTAACAAATATTATTTATACTGCACATATATCTGCCTATGGCCTATTCTTATACCCACCGTAACAACTTGCACCTTTTTTCTCAGAATTTATTAATCATAATTCATCATTTAATGAAGTGTCAAATTTTTTTGAATATCTGTTGTACAAAATTTTTAATAAATAAATAAAGATGAAATAAAATAATGGTTTTAATCATAAATGTGTAATGTGTATTTAAGGAAAGCTAATTCAGTTTTTTCTTTTGTGATAAACACTCACCGGACTATCAGACTAGACAGACTATCTTTCTAAAAATAGCATAATTATTAAATAATAACATATGTTTTTCTTTTCAATCATGAGATTATTTATTTATTTAATTATTTATCTATTTATCTGTTTATTTATTTTATTATTATTATTATTATTATTATTTATTTATTTTTTTTTCTTTTACTATTTCTTTCTGTCATTTATTTATTTTATTTATTTACTTGTTCTTTTGTCTCCAGACCTGCAAGAAAAGAAAGTTGTCACCCAACATGAGGTAACTGAATACCAGGGCCATGATGCCACGCTGCTGTGCCAGTATATGTATGGAAACACGATTGACAACGTAACACAAGTGCAGTGGACAAGGCTGAATGGATCAAACAAACATGGAATCATTGTCTTTAATAAGATTTATAGACTTTCTGTGTTTGACACGTTTCTGAAAGACAGTCAACTTCAGCAAAATCTTTTCTCAGATCTATGATGCATCCATCATCAACAGAAATGTGAAGATTAGTGATCAAGGAGTTTACAACTGCGATTATACAATCTTTCCTAGTGGCAGTTATACAGGACAAAGCACTCTTAAAGTGTTAGAAAGTACATAAGTAAATGCGGATTTTGTTTTTAATCATAATTGTTAAGTGACCAGCAGGTGTCGACAGTGAGCTGTCTTTATGAGTGAGTCATTGAATTACCAAACGTGCTATAGAACGAAAATATGGATACACACTGTACACTGTAAAAAATGTCCGTGATTTTAACAGTACAAGTCTGTATAATCTACGGTGAAAATCTGTAGATTGATTAACAGCTCATTTCTGTACAAAATACGGAAAATTACTGTAAAAGATCAAACCTTTGTTTTCGAGAGAGTAGGCAGAGTGTCTGAAATCTCACCATACACCCTCATTCACTAGTCCCTAAATTAGTCTATTAGTTTAGTCCACTATAGAAAGTGAATGACCACAAATGACTAAATTTAGACACTGATGAACAGCTTGGTAACTGCTGTTAACAAGCACAATCACTGAAGGAATAAGAAATTGAAGGAAGAAATAAAACTACACACACAGCCTCACACCAAACCAACTGAATTAAAACAGAGGATTAAACAACTCCATTAAATAACAGCATTGCCAGCTTCACTGATTACAGTTTGACTTCATTTCTGTCATATCTGCAAGAATATTTGATAATTAACAGAGGTTTATATTTTTTTAATTGAGAATCTTTCATTTGACCTCACCATCGAGGAGATCAGAAGCTGCTTTAGTTGGGCTCTTGAACCGTTACCGTTATATCTTAATGTTTCTCTTGCTGTTATAACTGTGTTTCTGAAATCCATCGGTTATAGCAAAAAAAAAAAGAAGGAAATAATAAAAAAATAATAATCAGAGTGTCATGCACAAAACTTTGAAAACCCCTGCAGCATGTTAAGACACACAGACATCAAGAATCAGGATATGAGCCTCAACCATGGTTGCTAAAAAGAAAAATCTGCATGATTTAGTCATGCCGCAATGCATGCTGGGTGCCAGCATAGTGCAAAACTCCCAGCATGCGTTGCAGCATGAATAAATTATGCAGCTTTATGTTCTTAAAATTACTTTCTTTGAGCTTCTCCAGACTGTAGGTGTGAAAACACCCAGCGGAGCTTTCAGTTAAGGAACATTGTTTTTGGTAACTCTGTAGTGTTAAATGTATGTATTTAAAATTTCACAGTCTAAACATTTTTAAAATGCAGAGTATTTCAATTTCTACAACTGTTATTTTAAAAAGGTACTATAATACACGTTCTAATTGTTAATTTGTGCATACTGTTATGTAAATAGTTGTACAAGTATTTGTTGGAGGTCTTTGTGTTACATTGACATGCAATAGCTAAGCAACTGTTTAACACAGTCCAGTACATTTAGAAATTAAATGCACTTTTTGATTCACTATGTTATGCTTTGAATGTGTTACATTATCAGACCTTCAACCGTGCATTGCTTACACCACAGTTAAGGGTTTTGTTCACTATAACTGTTTGTCAAAATACTGTTGTCAAACTCTGACAAGCCAGGTAATAAACTGTAACTGATCATAATTTATATTAATTTACCAAAATGTATTCACTGTAGGTGGATGAATGTTTGTTTTGTATATGTACTTAGTTTTGTATAATTAAATTTGTATTTTGTCTTTTAGCTTCTGTGAGAAACGCATCATGTCACTGATGAGGAGATAGAAGCAAGTGTACTAAGATGGCTTCAGCTTTCTCCCGATGGAGGAAGGAGAGAGTGCTTAAGGAAAAAAGAGGGGCTGCAGAGATGTACTTTATTGCCAGAGAACAGTCCTAATTAGGATCACTTTCTTCCTCACACATACAAACATTGTGTTACTGTTTTAAGTAATCATTTTAATCTGCTTTCTAAGTAAAATTACACCACGTGTCAAAAGTTTGGGGTCAGTAGGATTTTTAAATGTTTTCAAATAAGCTTATCCTGCTCAACAAAGCTGCATTTATTTGATCAAAAATACAGTACATATAAATGTTATTTAATTTAATCATTTACTTCAGTGATTTTAAAGATTAATTTTCAGTTTCATCACTCCAGTCTTTAGAGTCAGAAATCAATCCTTCAGAAACCACTCTATTATTAATAATTATAATTGTATAAAATAATAATAATAATAATAATAATAATAATAATTACTGTTATTAATGATAATATTAATAAATATAAATAATGACTGGAGTAATTTCATTTCAAACTACATTAAGTAATAAATAAATATGTAACATTTTAACATTTTTTTTACATTTAATAAATGCCACCTTGATGAACAGAATAATTTTATTTTAATTATTAAATGAAATTAATAATAAAAAAACTGAAACTGTAATTTGTTTCAGTTTTAGTGATGTGTTCGTTTAAAGTCATTAAGTTATAACTGATGTTGTTCAGGCAACTAAAATAGCATTCACACAATTACTTTACAATTCTAGCTGTTATATTTTTCTATGGCTTGTGCATTATTGTTAAATAAACACATTTTGAGAATTAAGATTTATTGTGATTTATTTGTTCACATGGTTTAGGTAACAGTAGGCTGGGTTATGGCTCAGTTTTGGGGCTTCTGGTTAAAGGATGGTGTTGATGCGGTTGGCTGAGAATCGGTACCAATAATGAACCCGTTTTGGCCCAGTTCAGGGCCAGTTAAGGGTGATAAATTGGCTGAGATTCTGGTCGGTTATGGCCCATGTGTGGCCCTTGTCTTTAATCCAGTTATGGGCCACTTTAGGGCCGTCATTCTTTGCGGTACTTGGGCCGAGGGAAAAGTTATTGTGTGGCCCAGAGCTGGGCCAGAAAACATTTGCTATGTGGGACCTTGTGGTGAACATTCTGTATTCACTCTGGTGTAGTCTTCTCTTAATTGTTGACTTTAACGCACATATACATACCTTCCGGAGAGTGCTCTTGAACTGTTGTGAAGGGGTTTTTTTCTTCACCAGGGAAAGAATTCTTCGGTCGTCCACCACAATAGTTTTCCATGGTCTTCCTGGTCTTTTGGTTTTGCTGAACTAACTGGTGTGTTATTTCTTTTTAAGAATTTTCCAAACAGTTGGCCACGCCTAATGTTTTTGCTATCTCTCTGATGGCTTTGTTTAGTTTTTTCAGCCTAATGATGGCTTTAGACCCTTAACAAGTGAAGTGAGAGGCACATATGCGAAATGTTTTCATTTCTTTGCCCATGCTGTTGTAATTTCTACACCGTTTCCCTGATTTGGATGTAAATACCCTAAAAATAAAGCTGATAGTCTGCAGTTAAAGCATGTCTTGTTCGTTTCATTTCAAATCCATTGTGTTGATGTATAGAGTCAAAAATGGTAGAATTGTGTCGATGTCCAAATATTTATGAACATATACATGTATATGGGTTGTTTAAAGTTTCAGAAAATA
>CAIGQQ010034599.1:1546184-1584656 GCA_903798035.1 Danio albolineatus | reverse complement strand
AGAAAATAATATTTATATATTCAAAACAAGCAAATATATTTAAATTATTTTCTGAAACTTTAAACAACCCATATACCCATATATATCTTTGCGTTCATTATTTAAGTAAAGAATGTAAAGTTTTAATACTTTGTAACACTGAACATCACAATGTGAACCACAAGCAAAAAGGAAGCACTTTTTTTCTACAAGTGCAGCAAATAAGAAATAGGGTTGTGTATACTTCTGCTTTTTAAAGCTGCTGCTAAATAATGACTTGATCTACAATTCTAAGGGAAATCATAAAATCATACTTCTGTTTTAACTTCCCCTTTTTCAGAACATCTGATTTTTGTTAACACAGTGTGTGTCATGTGTACTTATGATGGACTTTCATGCGTTCATTCCTTTTTTGCTGTCTTGCACCACTGTATTTACAGGTAAGTGAATTTTTACTACTTTTATTCAGATTAAAAAAATTGAAATATATGCAAATATCAGTTTAATGCATCAATTTTCTGTAGCATGAATGTGGTCAAAACCTTTGTACGTATATTGATAGCTCTACATCTAGTTTAATACATGGCTGTCAAAATATTCATCTCACAATGTCAATTTTTTTCCTCAGTTTGCTTTAATAACAAATAATACAAACTCCTAAACGTAAACGATCTTTATGTCAAAGATGGTGCGATGAAGACCCTTTAACATCCATGAAACCTTTTGATCCCATAAAACATACATAAAACAAGGGTTTTTAGATTTTATAAATGTTCTTTATTCTATAAAAAATATTCTTCAAAGATCATTTTACTAAATGTTATTTGGGAAACCAAGAAAGGGTCTTCTGTGGCATCACTGCAAAAACCCTCTTTAATTAGTATTTTAATTAGTATTTTCTGTTCGAAAAAAAAATCTTTGTGTTTCAGCTCTTTTGTTACAGTTCAGTGTTGTAATTCTTTAATTGTGTAAGGGGTTATGTGAGTGTTTTTGTTTCACTTGTTTTCTTTTGTTTAACAAATATAATTTATACTGCACAGCACGGATCTGCCTCTTGCCAGTTCTTACCCACCGAAATACCTTGCACATTTTATTTTTTCAAAGAGTTTATTAATCATAATTCATCATTTAATGAAGTGTCAATTTCTTCTGAATACATTTTATACAAAATTTGAATTAAATATTAAATAAAATAATGGTTTTAATCATAAATGTGTATTTATGAGGAAAGCTAATTCAGTTTATATATATATATAAACACTTTCTTGCTGTCTTGACAAACTTGCTGTGCAGATGGACTATCTCCTATAAAATAATTAGCAAACATACAACTTTTTTTTCCATGATGAGACCAATTTTTATTTATTTATTTACTTACTTTTTCTTTTTTTCTCCAGACCTGCATGAAAAGAAAGTTGTCACCCAACATGAGGTAACTGAATACCAGGGCCATGATGCCACACTGCTGTGCCAGTATATGTATGGAAACACGATGGACAATGTAACACAAGTGCAGTGGACATGGCTGAATGGGTCAAAAAATCATGAAATCATTGTCTTTAATGAGAATAGCATTTTTGTGCATGACACATTTCTGAAAGACAGAGTCAACTTCAGCAAAATCTTTTCTCAAACCTACGATGCCTCCATCATCATCAGAAACGTGAAGATTAGTGATCAAGGAATTTACAGCTGTGATTACACAACCTTTCCTAGTGGCAGTCATAGAGGACAAAGTATTCTTAAAGTGTTAGAAAGTACGTAAGTAAATGCAAATTATTTTTATTTTTATTCATTATTTATTTTGTATTCATTAATTGTTAAATAACCAACAGCTGTTGACAGTAAGCTACCTTTATAAGTGAGTCATTGAATTATTAAACGTGCCATAGAACAAAAATATGACATACTGGGCATAGCTGAATAATAATATTTATGTACATGCAAACGGTGAGCCATAAACACCATTCTTCACCATTCATTCCAGCTCTTACTGTTGAAAGGAAGCCAATAAACTTCAAAAACATACCTTTTCATCATTTATAAAAATGGACAAGTTAATTTCTAAAACTGCATTTAAACTTTAAGTGTTTCTCAAACTGTTGACAACCTAATGCTGAAAAAAGTTATCAGGACTTTTCGTCTCACTATTCTATAACTTTTCCCTTAAAATACTTGGTTTATATTTCTTAATTTAGAGAAAATAGTCAGTTTTGCAAGATTTAAGTTTAATGTCTGAATTAGGTTGAATGGCGCGGCACAGCGGTTCAGTGGTTAACATTTTGCCTCACAGTAAGAAGGTCGCTGGTTCGAGTCCCAGTTTGGTCAGATGGTATTTCTGTGTGGAGTTTGCATGTTCTCTACGTGTTCGCATGGGTTTCCTCTGGGTGCTCTGGTTTCCCCAACAGTCCAAAGACATCCTGTATAGGTAAACTGAATAAACTAAATTGACCATAGTGTAGTGTGTGAATGTGGGAGTGTATAGGTATTTCCTAGTAGTGGGTTGCTGCTGGAGGTGTGGTGACCCCTGATGAAAAAGGGACTAAGCCAAAGGAAAATTAATGAATGACACTGAATAAGTTTATATTGCACAATTCTGAGTTTTTTTTTTCTCTCTGAACTGTGTTTACATCTCACATCAAACTTTTTTGTTTATATTATGACTCCTCACAATTTTCTCAAAAATCTGATCTCTTGGGTCTCATGATGATTCATACTTTTAAATTTACAGTTTGTATCATACATTTCAAAATTTTGACTTTTTTCCTAATGATTTTGAGTTTGCATCTTGCATTTCGGGCAATCCCATGGCACGTCGTAACTTTTTGATTTTGTGGCTAATTCATATTAATTTGAATGGTTTCATTCGTGAATGTTTGTTAGATTTACTCATCGTCCAATGAGGGATAGGTTTAGGGTTTATTGTTCTCTCCCTATTAAAAATCATTATATTCAAATGTCATTTCCTCTCTGAATTCAAAGTTTGCATCTTGCAGTTCTGATTGTTTTCAAGTCTGATTGAGTTTGGTTCTAACCATTATGAAGGTTATCTCAGAATGCAAAGAGAGCTTGGAATTGCACCAAAAACAAAGTCAGAATTGTGAGATGAAAAGTTGCAGTTTTTACTATTATTTCAAATTGAATTTATAATAATAAGCTTTTGTGGCTTAGTATATGAGGAAAAACGAATTCTAAAAATATTGCAAGATATGAAGTAAAACGAAGTAAAATTATTAAGATGGCTTAATCAAGCACAATACATAATCGTTGTGCAATGTGTGTTTTTGGAAGTTTTCTTTCCAATGATCTGAAACAAACACATTAGCCCAAAATCACAAAATAAGTGAGGATTTTAAAAACAATATTTAAAATTTCAAATATAAAACTTTTTTCACTCTTTATATAATCTGACATTTGGAAATAATAACTGTGAAACTTCATAGTGCACCTCTCCCTATACATGTAGCACAATGTTGTGAATCATTCATTTTAGAATGACAAATGTGGTTGCAGAAGATTAATACTTTGTATTAGAAACCCAATGTATGGTACTACTGATTTGCAAGATGCTGGTTTATTAAAAACTCTTGAATATCTGTCCACAGACAGACCTCTTGTTTTGTCCCCTACTGAGACTGCTGGGATTGTGACTGCTGTATTGCTCATCACTACGATTGCGACTGCTGTGGGCTGTTTATTCCTGCTCAAAAGACGGTATGCAGCTAGAAAACATTTAGCATTTTTCAAATGTAATGTCATGGCTCAGCATCACATTATAATCATTTCAGATAAATAGCAGAGCAGAAAACAGAGCTTTGATACTCGGAGTGCTGATATAAGTATAACCATTTTTTGAAAGTCAAATTTAAATATGTTTTTTACTTAATTATTTTATTAATTCAGCACTAAAAGTAAGATGATGTAGTTTGACAATTTGGCAATATATTTCTGCACACAAGTTAAAAACCTTTTAAACTCTGCTGACCCGGTACCGGGTCCGGTGACGTCCTCAACTTCCCTTTCATTTTTAAAGATCCAGTGTTGCCCAAGACCCCTATAAGTGGTTCCGTTTGAAAGAGTAGAAGCTATATTTTATGCACATATTCATCACTTAGGTTTTTATTTTACTGTACAAAAGTTATTTACATTTAATTACACAACAAAATACTGTATACGCGAGCTGTCATTTTTATTTTTTATATGCTTCATATATGACACACATGTACAAGTCATAGCTCAAATAAAAGCTCTTGTCTGTCCATGTATGATTCTAGTATTCCTTTACTGAATTATATTCACATATCAAACAGTTTTCGAATGAATCACCACGTTTTTTTTATGGCGCAGAAAAAGAAGACAGCCTCAAAATAAGCTTTTTTTTCTAGGAGCTGAGGAAGTTTTGGAGAAGTTGACTTTGACTTCTTTGATATAATGTTATGATACAAATGGGAAAGAGAAATGTGAAAGTAATGGAAACTCATGTTCTTATCATGTAAGAACTATGCAGAAGCAAATATGTCATATTTGATATGAATGATCAAAAAGTTTATTTTCCCAATATTCAGTTGAATTACAATAACCTTTGCATACTCTATGGTAAAGACAAAATTCTTTTTCCTAGTGTTTGCTGCTATCTGCTGGTTTCAAGCAGAACTGTCTGGAGCTGTCTTATTCTCTTATGGGATTATCTACACATTTTCAAAAAAACATTTTAGAACAAAAAATAAAAAAGCGCCCAATGTTGAAGTGGTTCATCATAAAACAGAAAACATAACAAATATTATTTATTACTTTCAGCAGTTTCTTTTGTAAATTCAAATGGTTTTCTGTCCAATAACACCGGAGTTTGTCCCTTATACCTCTGCATTTGGATATGGAAGACTTTCCAAGTTTGGTAGGCGGAAATTACATTAAAAAAGGTATAGCACCTCTCATCAGTTGGAAAACAATAACTTTTGCATACATTATGATAGAGGCTTTTTTCGTTTTTCCTATGATTACTGACATGTGCAGGAACCACCAAAAATTACAGAAACCTAGACCACACAGAACCTAAAAGGTACTCTTTAAGGTTTGAGTTTATAACGAAAAAATACAGAAAGTGCCTCTTTTTTAAAGTGTTTATGATAACACAGACAACATATACAATTATTTTAATCACTTTCAACAGTGTTTTATGAAAATTTAAAGGTTTTTTTTTTAAATGATACCACATTTTTGCATTTACTCCTCTGCATGTGGATTAAGGAAGCTTTTAAAATTGGGTAGATAAAATCCAGGCGGAAATCCCAAAATAGCCCCAGTAATGGACACATTAATTGACACATAACACACACTCCATAATTGGTTTATGTTTACCAAACCTGGAACTAATAAAAAGTTTGATTAAAATTGGAAGCAGAGAAAAACAGCTTTAATGAGATAAACAAATTAGATAAATGAATGCAAGCTCAGTATTTAGTATGTTATTGTGAGACGTAAACAAATTCAACATTTCTCTTTTTTATGTTTTGATACATTTTACAGAAGAACGGACAGCACTTTTGCGTATTGTAAGTAAATAATTATAATATCTGTTTAAATGTAAATACACAGTGGGAAACTACATATGTTGCTGACTCTTGTATAGTTAATGGTTCATGTTCCTCATTTTTAAGCTTTTGTATGTAAAATGTCTGCTATAAGATTAAATTTAAATGCTTGATTTTAAAATCATCTATGTGGGTGGCGTTTCTGATATGCACATTTTAATTTAGTATTTTTTTAAATTATGTCTTTAAAAATGGGGACTACAGATTGTTTATTTATTTCAGATTTTTTTAAATTACTGTTTACTTTTTACTCTTAAGTCAAGCCTTTGACCGTTGACTTTTGATACTTCTTTAAAAACTATAAACTGTATTTTTTAAATCTTGTTTTGGTGCTGTTTGACCATTGTTTTATCTTTTTACTAGATACTAAAAGCTCGAGTGATCTACAACAGGTGAGACAAACTGCTGTTGACAATAACATTAAGGGATGTTATCAATTCTAAATGATGTGTTACTTTACAATTAAGTCACATTTACTTTCATGTGCTTTTTTGCCCACTGTACAGTACATCAAGAGTAATCAGGGGCAATATTCACAAAACATCTTAAGGTTAAAAGCAACTCTTAACCTGCAGATTACTGGGAAAATGTACAAAATAATGGGTGTGTCAATCCTTAATGTAGGACTCCAAAATTTTTACTATAATAGTATTTGACAAAGAGTTTTACCACTAAAACTACTTATTAAATTAGTGAAACTAGCGAGAAGACCAAGCCTCAAACTGTCAAAAAAGGCTGCTTCTGGCAATCTGACAACATTTTAAAAACATTTGACCACAACATGCTTTTAATAAATTATTGTCTTAATCATGGAGGTAATGCCATACTGTCATAAATAGGTCTATATATATAAATAGGTATATATATATATATATATATATATATATATATATATACAGTACACAAAATACAAATAGTTTTTTCCCCAAATATATATGTAAAATGTCCTATGAATAAAAATAATTATAAATAATTATAAATAATAAATTATTTTTTTTATTTATTAAAAAAAAAAAAAACAACTAACAATCATTAAAAAACGCTTAAATATATGTTTGCTTAATTATTTTGTAAGAAGATACATTACCTTGTTTATAGGAAATCTATATTTAATGTCTAATCTTTTATTTGATTATGGCAAGTGTAGCAGGGTGGAGTGAAAAGGCATACACTAGTTGCTTGTGAACACACCCCCGAAGGGTTTTTATTTACAAAAGTGAGTGTGAGTGCGCTGGTGCCTTCAGTGCCTGTCCTTTTCGTCCCGGTGATAGGTGCTCCAGATGGTGGGTGGTGGGTGAAAGTATCATCCTAGTGGGTCCTTTAAGTGCTGAGGTGAGTACGCCGATTGCTTGGTTAGATCACTCCGTGCTTTCTAGAGAGGGAGAGAGAGAGAGAGGTGTTAGCCTTAGCATACCGGAGAGGTTTCTCAGTTTGTCCAGTCCACATGCTGGCTCTTTATGCTCCTCTCTCCTATTGGGAGCAGGTGTCAGCGATCGGCGTAATTGGGTGCAGGTGGCGTCCGTGCGCTGCTCCCAGCATGACACTGATGTCTCATTGCCCCTCAGTGCTGAAAGCGGTCTTTTCTTTATCCTCTTCCTTAAATGGAATCTGCCAGTAACCTTTGGTCAAGTCTAATGTGGAAATGAACCTGGCCCCACCGAGATGGTCTAGCAACTCATCCACTCTGGGCATTGGGTATCCGTCGAAATTTGAGATCTCATTCAGTTTGCGGAAGTCGTTGCAGAAGCGGAGGGTGCCATCCTTCTTCGGTACCATCACGATCGGGCTGGACCAGGGGCTGCGTGATGGTTCAATTACTCCCAACTTCTTCCGGGATATCTCTTCCTCGATAGCCTGCCGGCGGGCCTCTGGTACCCGGTAGGGCCGCTGCCGAACTATTTGGCCAGGGGGAGTCCGGATGGCATGCTGGGTGAGTATTGTCCGCCCGGGTCGATCGCTGAACACATCCTGGAACTGACTGACCAGGGAGTCCAGCTCGGTCTTCTGACCCGCCGACAGTTGTTCTCCCATACACACTATCGGCGGGGAGCTGTGAGTGAAGGCCACCATGTCTTCTTGGGGTGCTGCCCACCTCTTCAGGAGATTAATGTGGTAGACCTTCTCCTCACGTCGACGGCCCGGCTGACGAACTTTGTAATTGACCGGCCCGACTTTCTCCACGATTGTGCCTGGCCCTTGCCAGGAGGCCAGGAACTTTGCTGTCGTGGTGGGAACAAGGATCAGTACTTTATCGCCAAGCTGGAAATGACGGGGCTGTGCGGGCAGGTCATACAGCCTTTGTTGAGCGCGCTGGGAGGCCGCCAGATGTTCGCGGACCAGAGGCATCACTCGGTCTATGCGCTCCCGCATGTCCCGTACGTGCTCTATGATGCTGCGGTGTGGGGCCGGCTCCTGTTCCCATGTCTCTTGGGCCACATCCAATAATCCTCGGGACTGTCGCCTGAACAGTAGCTCAAATGGCGTGAAGCCGGTGGATGCTTGCGGTACTTCACGGATACCAAAGAGCACAAACGGGAGCATGAGGTCCCAGTCACGCCCATCCTCTGTGACTACTCGACGCAACATCTGTTTAAGGGTCTGGTTAAACCTCTCCACCAGACCATCGGTCTGGGGATGGTAAACAGATGTGCAGAGCTGTTTTACTCGGAGTAGCCGACAGAGGTCGTTCATCAACCGGGACATGAAGGGGGTGCCCTGATCAGTCAGTATCTCCGAGGGAATCCCCACTCTGCTGATGAAGTGCACGAGCTCCTTCGCAATGGATTTGGCGTTTGCCACTCGGAGGGGAATCGCCTCGGGGTACCTGGTGGCATAGTCAACGATGACCAGGATGTGTTGATGACCTCGGGCGGATTTCGGCAGCGGACCCACCAGGTCCATCCCAATGCGCTCGAAGGGCACCTCTATGATCAGGAGGGGTATTAGCGGGCTGGGGGGAGGCTTCTTCGGTGACGTCTTCTGGCATGTGGCGCACTCCCGACAGAACCTCTTCACTTCCGCCTCCATGCCCGGCCAGTGGAAGCGATCCCGGATACGCTGGAGGGTGTTTTCGGTTCCCAGATGTCCCGCCATCGGGTGGGAGTGCGCCAGTTCCATAATCGTCTCCGTTTTCTGCTTGGGTACCACCAGAAGACTTTTTTCCTCCCCCCTTCGCTGTGCGATACAGTAGAGCAGGCCTTTTCTGACCACGAAGTACGGGAGAGGGTGAGGTCCCGGGATTCAAATTTCCCCGTCCATCTCGCGGACTGTCTTCCAGCAGTGCTTTAGATGGTCATCTTCTCATTGTTCTCTCCCGAACTCTTCTCCTGTGGTGATGTTCTGAAACAGATTGAAGAAGGGGTTAGGATCTGATAGTCTACACTCACCCTCTCGCTCGCTGTCTGTGGCCAGCATGACGGTCGGACGGCCCCCTTTTCTCCAAGAATGAGCCCGTCCTTTCTGTCGTGGTCTGGCTGGCTGCATCGTGGCGGACAGAAGCTGCTGGAACCCTGGGTAGTCCCTCCCCAACAGCATCGAAACCGGTAAGTCACGTACAATTCCTACTTCCATCGGCCAGGCGCCTGCCTCTGCTGCCACCGTGATCCGTCTTGTGGGCACATGTCGTGTTTCCCCGTGCACACACGTGATAGGCATCACCGCTTTCGAGTCTGTGCGGGGGGGGTGATATACGGCTGGACCATTGTGATCGCCGATCCTGAGTCCAGTACTGCCATCAGCTGCTTGCCTCCAATTTTGATCATCCGCTGCGGGGCTCCGCTTGGCACCGTGTGGTGAACGATGCAGCCAGCCATCCATGCGCGGGTACCCGGTGACTGAGGCTCCGTTGGCATGGGCTCGTCGATGATGGAGGGGGCCGCCGGCCTGCTCACTGCTCGCGAGGTGCCCTCCGGCAAGCGTCACTTCTGGGGTACCCTCCGGAGGATTGCAGACGCTCGATCTCCTGCATCTCGGGCCAGTGATGCCTCCGCCGAAGCTTCCTGGGGAGGGCTCTGAGCAGGCGGTCGATCACCACTCGCTAAGCGACCTGGGAGGCGGTGGTGTTCTCCGACAGCAACCAGAACTGTGCTAGCCTGGAGAGCTGTGTGGCTTGTATCCGGGCGGGGACCTGCTCATCATACGCCCATTGCCAGAACTGCTGGGCTGCGCTGATGGGAGAAAGTCCAATCCTTGCTAGGATGTCTCATTGGGCGACCCGCCACACAAGGTTCTCAACAAAGTTTCATTTAATAAATCTCTGACTCCTGCCCTTCTCAAGCCAATCATAAGCCTTTACTCTTGGTGTAAGCTGTTACTTAGCTATTTGGACATAACTGTCTGCAGTTATTGTGTGTCCACTATTATATTGAAGTGATACAAACACAACAAGTCTCTTTTTTTAAATTTCCTTTAAATTAAAAAGAAATAACTTCACAACAAATACATCAAATAACCATTGGGAAAGTTCTTAGGTTCTGTAGTAAGGGAGATTTGCTTCATTCGTATCTGTCACTGTACTGTTTCTGACATGAGACAGCAGGAGACACGCATCAGAGCGAGAGACAGATCTCTATGGCTCTGACGTGCACATAGAAACGGTGGGCGGGGAGAACTTTACAAAACATCTACAAAAACAGCTACAGTGTGCTCAAAGCTGAAAATTCCCATAATCAGAAAGGTATAATAAATAATACGATGAGTATTTTGAGCTGAAACTTTGTACACATTCTGCTGAAACAAACGATTTATCTTAAATCTTGAAAAAAGGGGTAAAATGCCCTTAAAGAATTCTCTCTATTCCTTTGTAAATGTTTGTCACAGCAGCTTTGTAAATAGGTTTTATGGGAAAACTATAAGGTAAAATTTTGCTATTTAAGATAACTCTGAGTGATGAGATACAGTAAAATGTTTTGTAAATATGGGCCCTTATCTTTAGAACATAGCAGATAGCACATAAAAAAAACACAAGTGAATCATTTAAACCCCGTAATTTGTCTAAAATGTCTAACGCCACAAACTTCTACAAATGACTCCACTCGTCTTTATTTGTATTAGGAAGTCACACATTCTGATGCCACCATTCTGAAAGCAGGACAAGCCAGTAGAAGCACCTCACCAATGGACGTCGACATTGAATATGCTTCGGTGTCCATCATTGGTCAGTCAAAATCAAAGTCACTTCAAGCCTCAGCCAATCAGACAGCTCACACATTAGAGCAGGAAAGTATGTATGCACCGTTAAAACATTTTTGAAGAAAAATGTCAAACGTCAAATTTAGTGCAGCTTGCTGTTGAAAGTACTGGGTATGTGAAAAGTAGAAACAATAAACGGTTGATCACACCAAAGATGATAACTTTAAAGTTTAGTAATGATTTAAGAAGTTTCAGCCACTTCTTGAGTAATATGTTAAAATCAAATGTGAAATCATGATCCTGTGAAACGGTTTTGAAGATCCAAAATGGAAACTTTGGCATTTTAGCTAGTTTTTGTTGTTGTTGTTGTTGTTGTTGTTGTTGTTGTTGTTGTTTTCATTTATGATGGCTCATTTTGACTTTTTACTCTTCAAAGCATGGATGTTTTTTTTTTTTAGCAGTGTAGTTGCATCAATCCAAGTGCACATGAACTGATCATATATTTGTCTTTCTTTGCTTGTAACTAGCATTTATTAAACATGAAAAACCCAAAAGGTGTGTTGAAAGATATTTACCAAATAAATAAATAAATTTCATTTTCAGCTGTGAATTTTCATTGTAATGCATCAACAAAAGATGTGTATAATATAACCACTGTTATTGGAGTAAATGAACCTTAATTTTTAATAGGCCAAAAATGTCACAAGTAAAGAAAAATAACTGCTTTTGTGTGCTACGGTATTTGGAAAAAAATATCACAAACCTTATAATTTATAATTTTTTTAAAGAAGAAAAAAGAAATGAGCTGATTACAATGCATACTTATATAAGCATAATCATTTTATACACATATTTCTAGAAATATTGAAAAAATAATAATAGTAGTTGGTTAGGCACCACTTTGAAACATCTGCGTTTCTTCTGTTTCCCTTCTACTTTCATCACTGACATACAGTGTATGACATCCATCTCTAAAAACACTGATCTGTGGTGAGGGCAGATGTGTGTGAGTGTGTGAAAATTAAGGCTGAGGTATGTGGTTTGTTTTACAGAACTAGCAGATTAAAAAAATAATAATAATTATCTCCGCTGTTCTACTTCCTGTGTGTGACCTCTATCCAAACAGAGAAAGATTTCAATTAGGGAGGGGGAGGAGAATCTATATCAGATATCCATGTGCTGCCTGATCAGAATTAAATTTAAAGGTGCACTACAAAGAGAATCTGGGTATATAGGCATAGTAAAAAAAGTAAGGAAGCAGTATATGGAAATGGGCATGGGCATACAGTACATACTATATAGCCTCAAAATCCACGAGTGTAAAACCCTGGTGGAAAAACATTGTAGATCGCTGGTAAACGTTCACTTTCACCCAGACTTCAATCCTGTCACTATATGAACTACAAATCCTGTCATGCACCTCACACACACCTGTTCCAAGTTCTCTGTTGATTATACACACACACACAGCTGGGAGCTGCTTAAAGACTTGTGCAGTCTATATACTGTAGACTGCTCACTCGGTCACACACATTGCTGAGTCTTCTTGGTTTCTACCCTTGGGATGAACACCCTTCCTCAATACACCACACATAATCTGATAAATCCATACATATTAACACACCATTATGGGAAAAAAAAGGGAGTAAGACCTTAAATACTCATGACACAGAACAGAAATGATAAAAATGTTTTACTCTTTATTTTCTTTTTAACAAAAAAAGTCAGAATTTTAAATATCATGATGGTAGTCATATTGTATTAATTGGACAGATGATAAACAATATACTTTGGTATTCAGATGATAAGTAAATAAATGTTATTATCACAACACACTGTTTATAACAAAACAATATGTCACTTCCTCCTTTATTATCTCTAGGTGACTTTGTGTTTAGGTCTAAAGGTTATTTAAGTTTTGGCTCATTGCATTATTTATGTATTGGCCCAGTGCAAGAACAAAACAATGAGGATATGTCTGATGATTTCAGAAAAACTGTTTGATAGAAGTAATAGAAATCAGAAATTTGATAGTAGCTAAATTGAAGCAATAGTAGCTAAAAATGTGTAATAGCAAATTACGCTAAGTAATTAAAAAAACTATAAATAAACGTTTTGGCGATACAGTGGTGCAGTAGGTAGTGCTGTTGCCTCACAGCAAGAAGGTAGCTGGTTCGAGTCTCAGCTGGGTCAGTTGGTGTTTATGTGTTGAGTTTGCATGTTCTCCCTGCATCTGGTGGATTTCCTCTGGGTGCTCCGGTTTCCCCCACAGACCAAAGACATGTGGTATAGGTGAATTGGGTAGGCTAAATTGTCCGTAGTGTATGTGTGTGAATGAGTGTGTATGGATCTTTCCTAGAGATGGGTTGCAGCTGGAAGGGCATCCGCTGCGTAAAACATATGCTGGATAAGTTGGCGGCACATTCTACTGTGGCGACCCCAGATTAATAAAGGGACTAAGCCGAAAAGAAAATTAATGAATGAATAAATAAACATTTTATAAGAAGTATTTAGGAGTATGTAAAAAGTATTTCATGTACTTTCTATTACATTGTACATCACCTGCACGTACGGCATTCTATTGTATTAGGACTTGTTCTAATTTAGTTTGTAATGTTTTCCAAGTCATCAAGAGTTTTTATATTTTAGCGTGGCTGTATATGACTGATGGCTTTGAATTTTTATTTTTTTATGAAAAATATATATTTGTGACAGGCGCCACGTTGGCGTAGTGGGTAGCACGATCGCCTCACAGAAGAAGGTCGCTGGTTTGAGCCTTCCTGGGTCAGTTGGCATTTCTGTGTGGAGTTTGCATGTTCTCCCTGTGGGTGCTCTGGTTTCCCCCACAAGCCCAAAGACATGCGCTATATGTGAATTGGGAACGCTAAATTGTCCGCAGTGTATGTGTTTATGGATGTTTCCCAGAGATGGGTTGCAGCTGGAAGGGCAAAACATATGGCTGCGTAAAACATATGCTGGACAAGTTGCTGGTTCATACGCTGTGGTGACCCCAGATTAATAAAGGGACTAAGATGAAATTAAAATGAATGAATGAAAGAAAGAATGAATGAATGAATGAATGAATGAATGAATGAATATATTTGTGACCTTGAACTTTTAAGCTTGAAGTTAAAATCAAAAGGTATTATGGTAATATAATATATACACAGGTTGCCACCTTGAATACATACACACAGCAGATGTAGTATTTTGGTATCTCCATTTTTTTCACCTGCACACAGAAAGAGTGTTTGGTAACTAAATGGGGACGTTAAAGTACCATCCGTAATTACTGCAAGGCTAAAATATTTTGTTAGCATTTTGTGATGCATTCAAAACATAAATGTAGCATGATGTTCCACAATAGTAAGGACTGGAATTTAATATCCTGAAATTGAATACCTGCTCACCTTGGATTGCTTGGAAATCCATGTTTTACATTTATATACTCATCTTCTTTAAAATGGTCACCTTCTTTAATGCTCATATTCTCATATATGACAGAATCACCGTTCTTCCCCTGAGCCGTTTCACCTCTTCCAGTCATCTGGAGACCAGTGATGTTTTCATAGTTTGACTCCTATAAAGTTATTTGATTTCATTAAAATTACAATCACAATGTCAGGCACAACAACGACGATGAATACAGAAGGCATGATGTGTGCTGTGGCAATCATAGCTTTGCTTTTATCAGTATCTATAGGTCAGTTTCTGTCTTCATGACACGTATTTGTGGAGTAGTTTGTAAAAGTTTAAAGTCCATATAAGCAGTGTAAATACACCCATCTTAACTTTGTAAAATCAACTTTAATTTCCTTTAAGATAACAGAGTGAATGACTGAATGCCATTTACTACAACTGAAGAGGGCTGTTCCTGTAAGTGTTTATAATGTCAGTTAAACAACAGCATTCAATTTGGCCTCTGGAGAACATGTGGTGCAATAAAAATACAAAGTCACTCACACTCTTCTCTTTGCTTTTTGCTGGTGCTTAAAGAAAGAATCATTCATTGGGTTAGAGACTGGGAGAAATGTAACTCAATTAATAGCTTCAATCGTTGCTAAAGTTCTATTTTTAATCAAATGTAGGCATTATATAATAGCAAACATACTGTACCTTTACTTCTTTCTGCTTTTTTCTTTACGTTTAACTTTGGGCTGCAATGTAAAGACAATGACATTGTGTTAAAACACAGTGTTTATCTTTGTAAATCTATCACTAAAATGCAGTTAATTACAGTAATAGTTTTCATGGTAGTTTTATAAAGTTTGAAATATCCAAAGGTGTAAAGCTACAAACTACAAATAATCAAATTGCTGTAATCAAGTATTTTTTTTTCAGGATTGGTACTTCTGTAGTTCTGTACTTTCTGTGGTTCTGTCTGTACTTTTACTATACTATTTTACTTTAGCCTGCAGTCACCACCTTATACAACTACAGCAATAAATAAGACTAAAATTGACTAATGTCGCCATGTAAACTTTGACTGTACTAAATATCTGATAGTCAGTGCTGAAGTCATAACAACTATATGACATGCTGAACTATCTCATGTTATCCATTATACTTTTTTAAACCACAGACCCTTGCTTCTCCAAAAAATAAAGATTATCTCTATTATAACAGCCATTTTAATATGCCAATTATTCATCCACAAATAAAGCACTGCTGAGACTCAGTCAGATTACTCACATCTTGTTGGTTTTTGTTAAATAGACGAACAGGCCACAAATGCCTGAAACTGCAACTAAAACCCCAATGACAATCCCAGCTATTGCTCCTCCTGACAGTCCTCCACCTTCAGCTACAACAGATACACAACAAAGACAACAAGTTATACATCTTAAGGTTCATCAAAACTTAAACGATAATTACATGTACTGTAACATAGAAAACAGAATATTTTTTCTTAGAATTAAAAGTGCAATTAACAGCATTGATTCAGTAAGTAAAATTATTCTCTGATATCTACATAGTCGGTTTGTAGGTTTGACTGCTGCCTGCCTGTACTGACTGTCTGCCTGTTATTTGACAACGACTCCGGATTTCCCGTGTACATCTGTTTGCCCCTGTTTTGACCATTGCTTGCCTGACCATCCTTCTAATAAACCCTGCATTTGGATCAGCACTCCCTTTGTCCAGCATCACTTTACATGACAGAAGATTCAACCATAACATGGAGCCAGTGGGTGTCAAGATTATGCATCCGCGGCAGGAAGCACGGTCCATTGAGGAATATGTGGAGGACTTTGTTCAGGTATCACATTAAACATCACTGAGTGATTTATGCTTAATAATATTTTTTGTGGCAGACATTCTGAACCACTCTATTCTGACATGCCACTGCATGAACCCCACTGGACTTTAGAACAATATACATTGATCTCGCATTGCAACTAAGTGAGTCCCCCTTCGCTGTTGGTGAGTTGGAGGAGACTGCTAAATGTTTTGGTTTTTTGTATGTGGGGCTTGCAGAAGACACCACTGCATAGCTGTGATTACCGGTATTCTTTTCTAATGCTTTCCCGTTGGTATATGCCAAGTTACGCATGTCACAAAGTGGACACAACCAGCCCTCCAATACACAATGTGGTTACTGCCAGTGTGCCAAAAGCTCACAAGATGGCTTCCTGTTCCGAGTTTGTTCCTGTCATAGTTCCAATCCAAGTCCCTGTTCCTTAAATGCCATCACCTGAGCCACCAGAATGGCCATCACCACTTGAGTTGCCAGAGCTGCTGCCACCGCCAGAGCTGTTACTGCCAGAGCTGCCACCGTCACCTCCCGAGCTGCCAGATCTTCCGTCACCGCCAGAGCTGCCAGTTTCTCCAGACCTGCCAGATCCTCCAGAGCTGCCCTTTTAAAGGCGTGTACCAAACCCCTCTGAATCCCCCAAATGGCGGGCGCCAGATCCTCCCAAATCCCCTGAATGGCAGGCACTAGATCCTCCAGAATTCCCAGAATGGCCAGGGGCGCCAGATTCTCTGGAATTCCGTATTCAGTCTGTGTTTAGGCTGCTGATCCCCTGATGATACAGCTGCTCATGCAAATCCAAATGATGTGGAACATGACCAAAAGTACATGTAAATCCTGAGGGTATGCTAATGAATAACCCTATGAGCAACGTAACAGTCTGTATTGTGTTCTGATTGGACTGCTTTTCTTCAAGACAAATGAGAAATAGGTAACAGAATTTGAGATGTTTGATTTTTCATGTACTGAACTTAATATTCAGCTATACATACTGTAGGTATACTCAGATTTTGTTTATAGGGCACTTTTTAATAAATAAAAACAATTATCCTTTTAAAAATCGGTAAATTAAGATCAAAGCAGTCAGTGGTTATGAAAATGTGGGAATACATTTTGAATTAGCTGTAACTGCTTACCTTGAACCAGTAAAGAATGTGTTTGGGATTCATTTCCATTTGTGACCCTATTAAAGGCTGTACAGATGTAATCTCCACTGTCTTTGAAGTCAGTCTTATCAATGGTGTATCTGTCTGTGGTCACACCAGTGTCTGACCCATTAAACATCCAGCTGAATGAAGCAGAAGGTTCAGAATTTGCAGAACAAGTCAGAAACACTTGAACTCCTAAATCCACCACATTTGGACCCTTAATAGAAACACCATCTGGTCCATCTAGAACACAGACAAGAGACTCACTGTTAGAGAAAAAACTGAGAGCTGAAGAATGTCTAGATTTCATCAAATGTGATGTTAAAATGTTTCACACTCACAGTTGATGGTCAGGGTGAGTTTTGCTGTCTCAGAGCTGACAGGGTTACTGTATGTACACTGATATTCTCCAGCGTCTGATCTCTGCACTGGACTGATGGACACTGATCTGTTATCTGATGAGAAGATGATTCTGCTGCTAGAAGACAGAGGACTGTTATCTTTCATCCACTGCACAGAGGTGATGGTGCCGCTTCCCTCAGAGGTGATGTTGGCAGATGATTCATCCTCGATTAGGGTTTCTTGTGGACCAGTAAGCTCGACATTTGTTATGTTTTCTGGGTGAGGGAGAGGAAGTCACAAAAAAATAAACAGTAAGAGTTTGAGAAAATAATAGCAAGACTGTTAATTGCTTGAGGCACTACAGTAGCTCTCTTGCATTAGGACTCCTGCCCAAACTCCCTAACTATGGGCCATAACATTTAAAGTTAAGTATGACATTTAACAAACACACAAATATTCCAGGCGACACAGTGGCTCAGTGGTTAGCACTGTCACCTCACAGCAAGAAGTACACGGGAAATGGAGGTAGACTTGTACCATAGACAAGAGGCAGGCCTGAATAGGGTGGCTTGGGCTCTAGGTCAAGAGGGTCTGGCTCTAGGTCACAAGGCAGCCATCTTGAGAACTAACAGTGGACTAGCTGCTGTCTTGGGTGCTGGCATGGGACTGGACTAACGAGCAGCGAGTATGAGTACAGGTGAGGCCAGCATTGATGAGGTGGTGGAGTTAAAAGCAAGCCCTGTTGCCAAAGAGTTGTCACATTAGATATCATTTCTGTGTATGAGAGAAAAACACCAATCTTTTTCAGGCACTAAATGGAAATAATTTTGTGTAAACCTGATTAGCATTCAGGATGTATTACAGACTAAGCCAGTGGTGCCAATGATCAAAAGTATTGTTTTAACATGACAGTTAAGGATGGTAAAGACATTGACAAAAAAATCAGTTTATTTATGTTTGAACACATGGTCCCCATTGAAACTGTTTGTGTTCACTCCTGTGCGGGGGGGCCCTAACTTTTTCATATGAAGGGCCAAAAACTAACTTGATTGAGGCTGGCGGGCTGGAGGTAAATATACCAAACTGTAAAGCTGTCAATGTAATTTCCTAATGAATTATATTAATTAATTATATTTAATTTAATTAAAACTATAATTTATTACATTTAAAATACTTTAATTGTATAAATAATTTTACATTTTTGTAAATTTTTTAATGAACATCTTAGTAGTATGAGTAGAGTAGTATGTCCAAATTCATAGAATTCGAAAATCAGTATGTGAGAAGTACCCAGATGACTACTTCCGGCGAGATTCTGAAGTGCGCGGCTGCGTCCGAAACAGCCTATTTACACAGTAGGTACTGCATTTGAATTTAAACGTACTGCTCGGCCGTTAGAAAAGTACGCTTTATAAAGTATGAATGTGAGAAGTATGAATGGAACTCTGACGTACTACATCCGCCATTTTGTCATGGTCACATGACCTACCTGCGTCAGTTGCGTCGCTTCACTCCCATTCATGAATTCTCGGCACAGGGCATCATGGGATAGCGCAGCGTGCATGGGATGCGCACTCTCGCCGGTAGTAAGTCATCCGGGTACTTCTCGCATACTGATATTTGAATTCTATGAATTCGTACACACTTCTCGGCTCGCATACTGATTTTAGCGTACTGTATAGTAAGGAAGTATGCAGTTTCGGACGCAGCCCGCATCCCATGCACGCTGTGCTATCCCATGATACCCGCGAGAGAATCCCATGAATTGGACTGAAGCAACGTAACGGACGCTGGTAGGTCACGTGACCATGATAAAATGGCGGATGTAGTACTGTACGTCTGAGTTTCATTCATACTTCTCACATTCATACTGTATAGAATGTACTTTTCTAACGGCCGAGCAGTACGTTTAAATTAAAATACTGTACCTACTAAGTAGTAGGCGGTTTTGGATGCAGCCGTGTCTTCATGTTAAAAAACAGTAATGAACAAGTTAAGCAGTATTTTAACAATATATTTGTTTCAAAAACAGTAGTGTAACAATGTAAATGTTTTATGTAAATGTGTAAATGTTTTTTTCAACAACAATAGTTTAACAAACTAAAACTTACTAACATCAACCTGGAACATAGACATAAAAACCCTTACAGTGCCTTAAAGTACTGAAGTGTTTGTGTGCTTTTAAATGGTTGTTTTTCTAAAATGTGGATAAAAAAATGACACAAATCTTTAGAAAACATCCTAAAATGTAAATGTTTTTTTTTTTTTTGGTTAACATTTTTTATTGATTTTATAGTTAAAAGTTTTATAGTAAAAAAAAACTCACCATCTTGCCTTGAGAGCACGTCACCTAATGTGTGCTGATGTCTCGTTTAGTTTGTGTTTTCTAATTATGTAAAGCAAATGGCAACTATCTTTTAGTTTAATTGGCTAAAAGAGATGTCATGTGACATTATTGACATTTAATTTTATTGGTTAAATATCATTAGTGTTTTTAAAGCTAATTTCTTTAGTGCCACTTATAAAAGACGATGCCCTATAGAGGGTTAAATGGAGTAAGTTCACAGTACTCATTAGGATTAGTAATGGTTTGAGTTACCTTAACTTTTTGGGTTTTACATTGTTGATGTAATTAATTAAAATATTTTTGAAGTGACTTAACACTGGAAACATCTATACCATTCATAGTCTATTTGACAGGCGGTGTATAGACCATTTCAGTGTGGTCATGTCATCGGCCCATGAACATTTTCTGCTTGTTATCAAACTATTCCATAACTGTAACAAGAGGCAATTCAATAACTTAATGTTAAAACAGAATAATCATAACATTATTTATCGATATGTGGCTCACTTTGGGTTTTCAGAAGCTATAGAAATTAAAAATGTAAAACAGGAAATACATGGGGACCATTGTTTTTGTTTGCATCCCTCAAAATGGTCTATACCTAAGTTATTATTATCATTATTGTTATTATTATTATGTTCATTCTAAATTAATTAATAGTTATATAACATCATATGCATGAACACGCATGACACATCTCACAAGTAACACACTCACCATACACCTGTAGTGAAGTTTGTTCTCTAATTTCATCTCCATTAACAGTATTCGCAGACAGCTTGTATGATCCTGAATCCCCCAGAGTCAGATTCCAGAGCTCCAGAGCGAGTGTGTTTTTGTCCAAAATGACTCTGTCTTGATACGGTGAGGAAACTGTGTGTGAATCAGGCTTTCCAGTCATTATAAGAATTGTTTCAAATTGCCAAGTAAATAGGTTGATCGCTGTTGAAGGTGGATTATTAGGGGTGAACTTCACACTTCCTCCTACTGCTCCATTATTCAGCTCAGGAAACCGCAGATCTTGGCCCAAATATTGTTCTGTGTCCAAAAATTAAAAAAATTCAGGAATAAAATTAAACCAAATAGAGAAGACAAGTAAGAAAATCAAACATATATGCAATAAAATGCAATGTTAGGCTTTATTATTAGTATGTAAACACAATAAGAATGAACTAGCTGAGACCTAAATATTTACTTTATAGAATTACAATCCTCAATATTCGTAATTTCTAAAAGTACTCACCAAAACAGGCCACCATCCACAGTGTCCAGAATAAACCATGCGAAACCATCATGATCGATCTCTCATCTGTCAGCTTAAGCCACCTGAACTATTTACTTCAGGTTTCAGTTAATGATAAACTGCTTATCCAGAGACTGCTGACACAGAATAAAGAGGGAACTCTCTGCGCCATCTAGTGCTTCAACATGTTTTTGTTACCTCAAGGCCCATTCATTCATTCGTTTTCTTTTTGGTTTAGTCCCCTTATTAATCTGGGGTCGCCACAGCGGAATGAACCGCCAACTAATCCAGCATATTTTTAATGCAGCGGATGCCCTTCCAGCTACAACCCATCTCTGGGAAACATCCATACACACTCATTCACACTTATACACTACGACAATTTAGCCTTCCCAATTCACCTATACCACATGTCTTTGGACTTGTGGGCGAAACCGGAGCACCTGGAGGAAACCCAAACAACCATGGGAAGAACATGCAAACTCCACACAGAAATGCCAGATGACCCAGCTGAGACTCGAACCAGCGACCTTCTTGCTGTGAGGCGATTGCGCCACCCACTACGCCACCGTGGTGCCTTCCTCAAGACCCCTCAAAACCAAAATTCAAAGACCCCTCATTATATTTCTTTTTCTGATACAATGACAAAACTACTCTCTTTGAGCAATTATCTTAAAGCAAAGATCTTAAATAAATCATTGTTACAATGATTGCTTTAAGCAATGATCTTA
Source organism: Danio albolineatus (assembly GCA_903798035.1). Taxonomy (NCBI): domain Eukaryota; kingdom Metazoa; phylum Chordata; class Actinopteri; order Cypriniformes; family Danionidae; genus Danio; species Danio albolineatus. Next base: position 1,562,894 of record CAIGQQ010034599.1, on the reverse strand, counting down.
AATAACTGAATGCTACATATAATTATGTAAATATATGTATATTTATATATTTTTTAATGTTCATTTCTAATAGTTTTTGTTCTTTTAATACATTCATTTAACTGTAAATTTACCAATTATACATTTTATACACATATTTGTGGAAATATTTTAAAATATATATATAACAAAAGTGGGTTAGACATCATTTAGAAACATCTGTGTTTTTTCTGATTTCTTTCTACTTTTATCACTGCATGTTAAGATATGTAAAAGCTGAACCACAACAACATACTTTTTCTTCTCTAAAACGCTGACCTGTGGTGAGTGCAAATGAGTGTGAATGTGTGGCTGAGGTATGTGCTATGTTTGTTTTACAGAACTATTTACAGACTCACAAGTTCTAGCAGACAGATCAAAGTCCACGTTTTAATGAACACAGCTCCTCGTTTCCCAAAAAAAACATACATATTCAGTCAGAGTTGATCTCCTCAGTATCAATAAAGTATCTCTATTTTTAATTTCCGATTCAGACAACACAACCCCAGAATTAAATTACACAGACAGTGAATTTAAAAATAAGTATAGTACAGAAAAGTAAGAATATCTGTTTTTAGAATATCTTTTTTATCCATTAACAAGTTTGCATCATTGTCCTCCACAAATGTTGTGTGCTCTCATTCTGTGGCTTTCGAGCTCTGATCTGGACATCCAAATTAGAGCGTCTCCGCTGTGCTACTTCCTGTGTGTGACCTCTATCCAAACAGAGAGAGATTTCAGCCAGGGAAGGGAAGGAAAATCTGTGTCAGACGTCTGTGTGCTGCCTGATCAGAATCACATTTAACATCTGCGCTCGTGTGTACCTCTGAATCCTCAGATTGAGGCGTACAATCATTTCATACTCAGTCAGTGTTATAGTACATCGTTCAGTAGTACAAAAGAATCATTGTAATGACACATGGCTATCCAAAAGGAAAGGATGAATTTCTTGTACCAAGGAAAAGATGGAAAGAGCATTTGTCTGTGATTTCGAACATGGAGGCGAATATTGCAAAAACGTGTCATACTTTTGTTTGTTAGTTTGTCTGTTCTCATTTTTGCTCCCCCATTAGGTCTGTGTTGTTGCTAGACTGAGGTGGTGGTAAAGAGCAGCCTTTAGCTGGAGGGGAGTGTCCTATTCGGCACGGGCTCAGGCCGCCGCCCCCTTCGCTGTCTGTATTGGAGGATGAGTGTGGAGGGGGCGGAGCCAGGCGGGGCAGGGGGGCGGAGGAGGGAGGGATTCGTGTGCATGAAGTTGTGCGAAGGCTCTGGATCCGCCGGCACTCCTGGCAGATGCGCACGTGAGTGCAGCCCCGCGGCAGAGGCACTGTCACTGCGGGGGGGCCCAGGGCCACTGCAGGTGTGCTGTTGGCTCCTAATGGGTCCTCTAGGAGCCGCTGGGGGCCGGGACCCATGTCTGAGGGGCCTCCTCCAGGTCCTGAGCCTCCTGTCAGGGGTCCGGTGCCGCTGTAGAGCTTTCCGTTGCTAAGGCGCATCTCTCTGACAAGGCGCAGGGGCCGTGGAGCCCCCAAAGTGATGCGGGTGGGATGCCGGAGGGCCAGAGAGCTGGACAGAGGCCGGCGGCGGCGTAGACGAGAGCTTTTCTTGCAGGAGACGGCGTTACGGAATTCTGTTAACATCTCCTGGCATACAGACACCTGAACATTTAGAAACAAGTATTAAATGCTTGAAAAGAAAGATTAGAAGATTAAAAGAAGGCTTGCAGTAAAAGGCTTAAAAAATAATAATTATTAAATATGTGCAATATAAAGAAATTCGCTTTTCACATTGAATATTGCCGGATGTGTCAGGAGTAAGTGGTGCAGAGATGGAAGACACTAGGGCGACAAGAAGCAGAGATAATGATGTCGTTTTCCCTCAATGATAACATGTGAAGCACTAAACGGTGTGTGTGCTCATAGTTATTTTGTAAAATGTCAATACTGTTTCCACAATTTTTAAAAAATGGCAATGAAATACTTGCTCAAGTTGCTATGTTAATAATTTTTTTCAGCGAAGTACCTAAGACTCACACATAGCCGAGTCCACAAGTGTTAAGCCATTCTGCAAGGTAGCCCAGGCACACATAGTCTAGTTCACTAGTGTTAAACTGGTCTGCAAGGTAGCCCAGGCACACATAGGTACATGTGTGCACAAAAACATACAGTCCCATAGCCCATGGTGGGAAAAAACATGACTTGGGGATAGATCTGCTTGTTTTGGGGGATATTTATTTCATGTTTATTTCTGCCAACATTTGAAAAATGCATGCTAATAATGTTTTTTTTATTATTTTATTAATTGTTTATTCATTAATTTCATTGGCTTGTTTTGTCTTCATATTCTGCTGTCTTGTTTGAGGGCTTACATGTATATTATGTTTGCAGCAGCAGTATGTTATTCTCAGACTGCATGTGTGTGAAAATACAGCCATAACAATCAAAGCCTTAGCAGCGTAGCAGATCTATGCTGCCAAAATCAAAAACATCAACATTGCCATATCTATATTCACTACCATACTAAATCTCTCAGAGAGTTGTCATGACGGAACTTATAGTTATTATTGCTGGATTTTTTCATTAAAATTATATTAAAAACATGAACGTTGTAAAATATCATTATTAATAGTAACCTAGAATAATAGTACAAGTTTATCTAAAGCTGAATTTTTTGCATGATTTCTTTAATGTCACGTGATCCTTTCAAATATGCTGATTAATAATCTTTTATATATTTCCTAATTATCAGTTATATTGACTGTATTACTGTGAATTATTATTGCAAATGTAAAATAGTTTAGTTCTATTTAAATCTATTGTAAAATGTAATTCGTCCTGTGGTGGAAAGCTGATGATCTTTGAGAAAATGATTTTTTCAGAAATCATTACATTAGGCTAATTTCATTCATTCATTTTTCTTCGGCTGAGTTCCTTTATTCATCAGGAGTTGCCACAGCGGAATGAACCGCCAACAGCGGAATATGTATCCAACATATGTTTTACACAGCAGACTGTACTGGGAGATATCCTAATTTGCTGCTCAAAAAAACATTTAACATTGTTATCAATTTGTAAACGTTTGTGCTGCTCAAGGGCGGAAAGGTGACTCAGTGGTTAGCACTGTTGTCTCGCACCAATAAGTTACCTGAGTCATTTCCAGGAAGCATTTCTGTGTAAAGTTTGCATATTCTCCCCATGTGTACAGAATGTGGGTTTCCTTCAGGTGCTCCCTTTCCCCCTACAGTCCAAAGACATGCATTTTAGGTGAATTGGGTTAACTAAATTGACCATAGTGAATAGTGTGTGTGAATGAAAGAGTGTGTATGGGTGTTTCCCAGTGCTGGGTTAGTGCCAGAAGGGCATCCGACCCATAAAACATATGCCAGAGTTATTGGCGTTTCACTCCACTATGACGACCCCTGATTAATCAGTGACTATGCCAAAGGATAGTGAGTGAGTGTGCTGCTTAATTATTTGTGGAAACCACGATACAATGACGCATTGATTACAATGTTAAATAGTAATGCCTTCATAAATTATAGATGCTTTAATATGCATTATTTCATGCTCAACACATTCTTAGAAATCATGAGTGAGTGTTAATGCCTCACATTAGCAGATGATCTGTGAAAAAACTGAAAATTAGCCTAAAACTCCTGTAGCGTGAGTCCAGCATAAGTAATACATTAATTGCTATTTATTAAAAAGTCATACGCCTCAACAAGTAAAGTCATAACATAATGATATCTTTGCAAATCATTAGCTGCTGATTAAATGAAGTGCACAACTGGGAGTCATAACGCATAGCTTTGACCCACTGAGCTAACCATCATTCATGACATTAACTCATGATTATCTGAGCATTAGTTAAGCATGAAATAATACGCACATTAGAATGATTTCTAAAGGATTATGTGACAGTGAAAACTGGAGTAACAGCTGCTGAAAACTAATTGCACCGAAGGAACAAATTATTCAAAATGTACAAAAATAGAAAGCTCTCATGTCAAATGATAATATTTATGATATCCATTAGTTAGCACTTTTATTTTTGATCATATAAATAAAGCTAAAGTCAGCATAAGAGACTACTTACTTCAAATTGTTGACACAAGTATAAAAGTACACATACACATGTAGACATGCACAGCGTAACACAACCACAGACTTCACTACAAGACACACTAACGCGAGGAGCCGGCGGGTTGCTTTAGTAACCTACTGTAGTGTGACTGTGATATTGGCGGTCGCAGGAGAGAGGCCGTACCTCGTCTGTTTCTGCTGATCGACGCGTGGACCACACAAACTCCATCACAGCCACAAACACGGCAATAATCAGGCCACAGATCAACACCACAAATATACCGCCAATGTTCTCCATCCCAAGACCTGCAACAGTCAATTAAACACTTAAAAATTTTTTTACCACAAACAGAAAATTCATGAACGTGGCAAAAATGTGCATAGTAAAATGTGTTTTCACAAAAACGTGTTAATTGAGGTTTCATGTTGCCCCAAATTGTAATTAACATCTAAAAATATGTGTACTTTGGAATAAATTTAGAATCAGTTTTTTGGGGTTAAAATGGAGATCTTGACTGTTCCTTGATAAGCTTAAAGATGCAGTAGGTGCCAAAATACTACTATTAGCATTATGAGCACGGGCCTTAAAAATGACATTATAATCTATAGACAACCCACTTGATCATGTCATTCGCCAGTTAGAAAACTTTATAGTACTTTATAATACTACAATTCCCAATGGAAAAACTACATTACATCACGCACATTTTCAGTTGTGTAGCAAGTAAAACATGTCATAATGTGAAATATTTCATGCATGCAAGGGTCACTGGTCTCACTCTCTCACATGCTTGGAATTGCATGGAATAAGGTCAGGAATTACACTTATTACAAAGCCATATATTCAGAGTATCATGGTAAACAATATAGGTTGTGCGTTACAGGTTACGTTACAGGTCATTGTTCAAAAATGAACCAATGAGAATATTTCAACTTCACCTCAGTAAAGCAGGCTAGGTGGAATAGCACTTACTTATGTTTTGTTGTCAAAATAAATAAAAATCTACATTATCGATGCTGTAAAATGTCTCTTATGAAACTAAAAATAGTCACATAAATCTTTCGTTGAAGATTTCAGTGGCTGAACAACACTTCTGTGCATATAACCCGTTCATAAAACAGCAAAAACTAATCTTTAGTTGACTAAAATAGTTTCAAAACATAAAATTACCTTTCTAAAAGAAACACTTCAGCCATGGTGTCGTCCTTTCTCCAGCATGCAAAAGTAACTCCAATATTGAATCAGGATTTTAAAAAGTTTTGATTCAGCATTTGTTTTTACCCTTCACTTTCTCTTATGCATGTGCACGCGGAAATTGTAGATTTGCATAAACGGAAGCGCAGATGTACAAATGTACATTTGTAGACCGACAGTTTGGGCTACTTATCAGAATTATGGGAATTGTCAGCCTGTCAAATTTTAATTGGATGAACATTTTTTAGTCTTATGCCTTACCCAGAATATAAAAATGCATACAAATACATTTAGATCATTTACTTTAACCATTGCTATTGGATTGAGAGTTTCAACAAGCACAACCAAAATGTTTCTGAAGTAAATTACCTATTGCACCTTAAAAAGTAAAACTACAGAAAAAGATAAAAAAGTAAAAAATACGAACACTTCTTTTCCATCTACACTGTTAGCAATACCCTAGAATCTCCAGTAACTTACTGGCAGCAGTTCTCCAGTAACTTATTATAATTCAATTATCGCAAATATACTGTATTTACATTTACAGCTCCATTTATCTTGCTCTATATGTATTTATAGTATTGTATATCTGTGGTGTAAAATATACCGTAGTTTTCACAAAGCAACTTTAAAATACAGTAACATACTGCAAACCTGTCCTACAGTAAAATACAGTTCATGTTACAGTTAAATACTGTAATTTGCAAAAAATCGTTAACAGTGTACATAGTATCATATTTCTGTTTGTTAGTGTTCTGACATACTAGGATAAAAGAGTCCAACTTTACAAATACAGTTTTTCTTAGACGCTGTGGTACATTTATCAAACTAGATCTGAAATTTTCAAAATACCTGGTGAATCTTCACATCATTGTGTCAATTGTGCACATCAGAAAAGCTGTTTCTCTTTCCTTTGAACGAGTTACTTTGATTATAATTCATGCAAATGATCATGTACAATTCTCTTGCAAGCTTTGATTATAATCCATGCAAATGATCATGTACAATTCTCTTATGTTTCCTACATTATCAGTTGCTTATGCCATGTTGATCAAAATAATGACAACAACACTTTAGGCATTAGTTCATAACATAAGTCTTTACACACAAAATGCTTGAACAAGTTGTCATTTTGTCATAACTCATTTTTTCTACACATTTCCTTTAGACTTTTTTTTTTAATCTGTGCTGAATTGGTACATTTTTCCGAGATGAATCTTGGCTTTTTCTAATGTAGGTGCATAGCGTATCAAAGGAGAATGTCTTTTCCTTTCTGTATCACAATGACATGGTCTGTCAACAAACTACAGTACAAAGAGTAAAAGTGTAAATGTGAATCTTGTCCTGTCTCTTGCAATCAGACTTCCACATACACTGCTGGTGTAGCTAAAATATATTTGTCATCCAAACTGTAGCCATAATTTACATCAGAACATCCTCCACAGTACACTGTTATATTGACAACATGACTAAGCAATTTATCTGTACACACTGACACAAGAACTGGTCCTTTTTGATGGCTCTAACATGTTCATTGACATAGACATTAATTTTTGAGCGATGAACTGAGGATTCTGAGCAATAGACTGCCTTTTAATCCATGGTGTTTTGCTTCTGTACCAGTTGTTTTGAAAAATGCACTTATTCTTTTTTGAAATTTCAAGGAGAATTCGAGAAATTACTAGCGAATGAGGAAAAACTGTAGTTAATGTTAAATGATGTATTTACTATTACAGTATGAACGGGTTTACTCACTTTTTTCCTGTAAAGTAAACTGGCTGCTTTTGAAGTAGCAACTAAACTAAAAGTAGCAACTTTTTTTTCACAGTGTGTAAAAACAACATAAACACATTTCTCACTATTTGTTGAATGTGAATCTATTTTTCAAGCCAGTTTGCAAACGCCATCTAAGTGAAAAGCCAATCTGTCTAAATGTTTGTTAATGATCTTGTACATAACATATGCATGTATACAATACGTTTCATCTAAAATATTTTTTCATGTTGAGGGTCATTCTTAAGCTGTTATTTGAAACATTGTATACTGGTGGATCAGCTAACTTGCTCAATACACAACTGCCAGTTCCAACTGAATTTTTCAGCAGGGATGAGCCTATTATTGGAGGAGATTACTGTGTTGCGGTTCTTGCCTTTGGCTCGGTGGTCTTCCTCTTTGGGACACTGTCCTCCCTCCCACCATCTTCTCTTCAGGATCTCCAACCTGTTATTCTCCTGCAACTGCAGCACTGCCAGACTGAGCTCATCTCTGAAAGGAGAACCTGGAGGAGAGAATAAGAAACATCAAGCATTCTTTATCATGAGCAAGAGCCAATGATTTGTGCATCTACCTGTGTAAAACAAAAACAAGTCTGACAATAATCAAATAATAATAGTTTTTAGTTGTATGTACTAATGAGTTGTGCTTTGATGATAGCAGTGATAAAAAAAAATAATCTGCTCAAACCCTTCCAAGCTGAAAAGTATGAATATAATTTTGGTGATTAAATATATATTTAATGTTTTGTAACTGTTATTAAAACGTTAGGGGGATTTTTATACTATTGCAGCAGTTATGGCACATTTACACAGTTACTTTTGTTTCCATCATCAGAAGTTGTCAGTGGTGCCAAAATAGTGAGTCATTCCATACCACTTTTTTGGTACCCTTTTGTTGAGGTACTGAGCAAAATAGTAAGATGTGTAAAGGGTGGAGCTGTACATGTATATTCACTAAAGAATTTTGATTTGTAATACAAGCACTGCTGACTTCACAAGCAAATGGTTTTCGAGGCATACGTCATAGCTATGAGGAAAAAGGACAGTTGGGAATGGAAACGCAATCCAGATTAGGGTTTAGTTAAGTTTAGTCTTTTTATTTCATTTTATTTTATTAAAAAAAAAATTTCAGCCTTGGGCTGCAGGGGGTCCGGTTCGGGGACCACAGGATTTCATCTCTGTTATTTACAGACGATGTTGTTCTGTTGTCTTCATCGAACATGGACCCTATGATGAGAATCAGCACCTCCAAGTAAAAGGTCATGGTGCTCCACCGGAAAAAAGCTGGTTTGCCATGTCCAGGTTGAAAGAAAGTCCTTACCCCAGGTGGAGGAGTTAAAGTATCTTAGGATTTTGTTCACGAGTGAGGGAAGGATGGAACGTGAGATTTACAGGTGGATTGGTGCAGCGGCAACAGTAATGCGGTCGATGTACTGTACCTGTCCATTGTGGTAGAGAAGGAGCTGAGCCGAAAGGCAAAGCTTTCAATTTACTGGTCAATATATATTCCTACTCTCACCTATTGTCATGAGCTTTGGGTCATGACCGAGAGGACAAGATCTCGGATACAAGCGGCTGAAATGAGTTTCCTTCGCAGGGTGGCAGGGCACACGCTTATGGATAGGGTGTGGAGCTCAGTCACCTGGGAGGAGCTCGGAGTAGAGCCGCTGCTCCTCCACATCGAGAGAAGTCAGCTGAGGTGGCTCGGGCATCTGTTTCGGATGCCTCCTGGACGGCTACCTAGGGAGGTGTTCCAGGCATGTCCCACCGGAAGGACGCCTCGGGGAAGACCCAGGACACACTGGAGGGACTATGTCTCTCGGCTGGCCTGGGAACACCTCAGGATCCCTCCAGAGGAGCTGGAGGAAGTGTCTAGGGAGAGGGAAGACTGCTGCCCCCGCAACCCGGCCCCGAAAAAACGGTTGATAATGAATGAATGAATGAATGAATGAATGAATGTATTTTTTTCAGTCATTTAATTTAGATATATATTTCTATTTTTGTCAGTTTGTTTTCAGGCCTTTTTTTGTTTTAATTTACTACTTCCTTAAAAAAAAGAGTAATAGAGTGTACAATAAAGTATAAAACCTGTAATTATAATCACACACTTTATTTGATATTTGGCAATTTAAGCAAATTATATTAATGACAATCATGTTCATGTTTACATTTCATAAATTATACAAAAATATGTCATATAGTACTTTGTTTCTCAACCACGTTCCTGGAGGTTAACCAGCTCTGCACATTTTCCATGTCTCCATAACCAAACACACCTGATTTAGATTATCAGGTCGTTAGCAGAGACTGAAAGACCTGTAATGAGTGTGACAGACAAAGGAGACATCCAAAACATGCAGTGTTGGTGGTCCTCCAGGAATGTGGTTGAGAAACTCATATTCAACATACATTTCAAAATAATGCAAACATGGCTATTTGCATACCACACATTTACATACCATACTATTTGCATCATTTTTTCAACCATTGGCATATATAAGATTTCTGTATGGTACTGCTCTTGAATAAAGATTGAGGTGTACGTTATACACCTGTTATACATATGTACGTGAGGTGTCCATATAACTTTATCTTCTTACGATGCATGTAGGACTTTAACAATTACTTCAGAGTACTCGAAGATCTTTGATCATTTTCAAGTGCTACTTAAGTTATGATGCTTTTGGGAAACAAGCCATAACATTGAAATCAGTCGCACGATTGTTTTTACGATCTACTTAGGCTTACGATGCGTTTGGGGAACACAACCCTGCTTCATGTGGTAAAACCAAGGCTTTCAGAGATCCATCCATGTTAAATATATACTTTTGGGTTTTTAAAGACCTGAGTATGTAATGATGATTGACAAAACATTAATATAATTAAGACTTATAAGAATATTTTAGTGTTGATAGATATGACACAATCTAAAATAAAATAGAATTGGATTATATGTAGAAAGGCTTTTTAGTCCTATTATTCAAGCACAAGTGTTTATTTTAATGTGTGTGTGCTAATTTGCTGCAAATGCTACATCACAATATTGTAATGAGGTTAAAGTTATACAGTAGTTCACTCAAAAGTTAATATCTACTGATCATTTTCTCACTATCAAATAATTCCAGACTTTTATGAGTTTATGAGTTTTATTTATTTTTTGCTGAAGTTATTCTGAACTTGTTTCTAGAAATGGTATACATTATATTATAGTAATATGTGTAAGTTCATGTTCACATCTGTATTAGAAGTTATACCAGAAGTTGAATTGGTCCCACTTTATATTAAGTGGCCTTAACTACTATGTACTTGCATCAGAAAATAAACACAATGTACTTACTGTGATCATAATGTATTTAAGAACACTTGAGTTGGGATAGGGGTAGGGTTAAGGACACGTTTGGTGGTATCGGTGGGTTTAAGGATGGGTTAAGGTGTAAGGGGTGGTCGACAGTGTATTTAAAAATGTAATTACAGAAATTAATTACAGATGTAATTACATACAGGTATTCAATCAAACATAAGTACAATGTAAAAACATGTATTTACACAATAAGTACATTGTAATGAATTATTAATTTTGGTGTAAATACATATTAGTTAAGGCCACTTAATATAAAGTGGGACCGTTGAATTTGTTTTAACTTCTGAATGCCAGAAAAATAATTACCACTGACATCCATAGTAGAAAAAATACTATGAAAGTGGTTTACAACATTCCTCATAACATCTTCTTTTGTGTTTAGCAGAAAAAATAGAAACTCAGAAAGGTTGAGGGAGAGTGCTGTACTGTAAATGATGACAACAAGATGACAATAGTTCTGAGTGAACTACTGTATCCCTTCAGTAATTTTTCTTGTATGAGTAAATGTGTTGACTTTTTCCTTTCAATATTGTTTTTGTTAATATTTATGCCAATTTTTATAACCTATCTTTACATCTTTTTACGTTTCAAAACATGAATCCGTGCTTCTTGTAAAGGTTTCAATAAGCATGTTTTTCTTCCATTTCTTACAAATGATTGGATGAGCTGACAGCATTTTGTATGGTTACTCTCACCCAGAGGCATGCCGATGCCATAACCCTTGGTGTCCAGCAGTCCTCCAATCTGGGTGAGGTTGCAATTGAGGCTGCGGTGGTACTCGTTCATGGTGCTCTCAAGGAGGAAGGCATATTTGGAGTTCACGACTCGCGCGATGCCCTCCTCTGTGCTCTTCACAAAGACACTGGGCTGCTTTGAATACATGTAGTTCCACATGCGCTGATACGTTTGATACCGGGAGTTCTGGGAGACAAAAAATGTATCATCAATGCAAACATTTAATATATTTTTTACAAGCACAATAACAGACCAAAAGGAAACAATGACACACGCAGATGGTAAAAACACTTGAGTAAACAAATGCCTGATAAATAAAACACACAGCCAGTAAGCCAAGGGTACTTTTCAAGCAAAGCCAACAAAAAAATAAATAAACAAAAGATACAAAAACACATCCAAACATATGCAAATATATGCCTGCTGGCACTTTTCATTAATACAGTGTGCTATAACACAAGCCTGAAAATCTTTAAAAAGTGTTTAGTGAAGTGATGTTTAAAGCTTTTTGAGACATAAATGTTTTGTTGCAACAAGATACATTTTATAAACACAATATCAGTAATAAGTTTCGTTAATTTAATTAATAAAATATAAAGTCCAGCATTATATATATTGGTTATTTTTTTATTTAACCTCATAATTTGTTTAATTATGACTTAAAAATCTTCTAAATGTTGTAAACAGGACTGAATAAAAATGTTGATATAATATTTAGTTAAAGCTCCTCAGGCTGAAAATCAATATTTCATATCAACACGTGGAACACCAAAGTACATATTTTAAGAAAACTTCCAGCTATATGATAAGCTCCACAATAAATGAATAAACAAACAATTAAACAAACAAAACAAATGTATAAATAAGCAAACAAATAAATACTAGACCAAGCACTTAACAAAACAAACAAATATACCTTTATAAATATATAAACAAGTAAATAAATCCTGAACTAAAAACTAAACAAAATAAATAAATAAATAAGCAAACAAATAAATATTAAACAAAAAACTAAACAAATTAAATAAACAAATAAATGAGCAAACAAATAAATACTAAACAAAAAGCTAAACAAACAAACAAACAAACAAATAAATAAACAAACAAATAAATACTAAACTAAAAACTAAACAAAATAAACAAATAAATAAGCAAACAAATAAATACTAAACAAAAAGCTAAACAAAACAAACAAATAAATAAATAAATAAATGAACGAACGAGGCGCCACGGTGGCCTAGTGGGTAGCACGTTCGCCTCACAGCAAGAAGGTCGCTGGTTCGATCCCCGGCTGGGCCAGTTGGCATTTCTGTGTGGAGTTTGCATGTTCTTCCCGTGGTTGCGTGGGTTTCCTCCGGGAGCTCCGGTTTCCCCCACAGTCCAAAGACATGCGGTACAGGTGAATTGGGTAAGCTAAATTGTCCGTAGTGTAAGTGTGTGAATGAGAATGTATGGATGTGTTTCCCAGAGATGGGTTGTGGCTGGAAGGGCATGCGCTGCGTAAAACAAATGCTGGATAAGTTGGCGGTTCATTCCGCTGTGGCGACCCCGGATGACTAAGCCGAAAGGAAAATGAATGAACGAACGAACGAACGAACGAACGAACGAACGAACGAACAAATAAATACTAAGCTAAAAACTAAACAAAATAAACAAACAAACAAACTAATAAATAAGCAAACAAATAAATACTAAACAAAAAACTAATCAAAACAAATAAATAAGCAAACCAATGCTAAACTAAAAACTAAACAAAGTAAATACATAAATAAAACAAACAATTTAACTGTCTGTTCCAGGCAGATGTTTCAAAATGTGAGTATTCAGATGCACAACCCAGCATGCATTCTGTGCGCATACAGGCGCAGACCATAATTCACAAACACACATGTTTATTCATTCATTCATTTTCTTTCCACCTTAGTTTAACCAGGGGTCACCACAAAGGAATGAACCACCAACTTATCCAGCATATGTGTTACGCGGTGGATGCCTTTCCAGCTGCAACCCATTACTAGGAAACTCATTCACAATCATTCACACACATACACTACAGACAATTTAGCCTACCCAATTCACCTGTACCGCATGTCTTTGGACTGTGGGGGAAACTGGCGCACCCGTAGGAAACCCACTGGGAGAACACGCAAACTCCACACAGAAATGCCAACTGACCCAGCCGAGGCTCGAACCAGCGACCTTCTTGCTGTGAGGCAATTGTGCTACCCACTGCACCACCGTGATTCCCCCCACACATATGTTACTATAAAATAATTTATACCATAAAAAAGGTCATGGTGCTTCCTCCATGAATGGTGCCATATTGGATATTGGTTTGATCGGCGAGGTCATCCGGTGATTCGATTGGCACTTCCATTCTCTGCACAGTCAGAAACGCAGCCAGATTCGCAGTGTACGAGGAGATTATTATGAGAGTGAACGCCCACCTAAAGGAGAGAAAAAGGGCATAAACGATGGTGCAGAGAGCAGAAAGCCTTTAGATGTGCTGTGTAATGTGTCCATTGATTGAGTTAAAGTGCTGGGACTCACCAGACCCCGCTGACGCAGCGTGTGGACAGGGCTCTGGGCATGATCTCAGAGCCCTGCTGCATGAAGCCCCCCACAGGAAACCACAGGCTGTTTCCTAGTGTGTACTGATTCTCCAGCAGGTCTCTGCGCTCTCGTAGACACGGGTGAGGGTTGTACCATTCATACGGGCTCAACCTGACACCAGCACACACACACATTTAAAAGAAAAACACATTGTATTTGTTAAACTAGTCCTACAATATAGCTAAGTACATTAGTAAATAAATTAGTACATTTTTGTAGATTAAAAACTGCAATAATTGCTTAAAACAAACGAAACTTAAATATTAGATTTAGTTATCCTACAGTTTTTTTCTAACTGCTTACACACGTTTTCTAAACAGTGTCACCTTTTTTCAAAACTTTGAATCTCAAAAAACTTTGAGCCTCAAATCTGCAGTACTTCAAACTGCCATAAACACAAGTCAGAATGAAGCATTTGCATCAAATATCAAACACTTCTTTCATAATAGTAAATGTTTAGATATAGCATGTAAACACTGTTGTTCTAAATCTAAAGCTCTTTGCTCTTTCATAGGCTTACTGTATATCTACATGTCAATACAATGTTCTATAGTGAAAGTAATCAGCTAAGAGGAGGAACCATTACACTGTAAACATCAATGCAATGTAGAAACAGAAAATATTTATTAGGCCAAACATTACTGGTGTATACAGTGGCATACAACAAACCCATAACCATACTGTATATAAAAAAACAAACAATTGTATTGTTGGCCATCATACACTTTACAGCTCAGAAGAATATTTCTATTCTTTTTTGGAGGAATTTATCATTTAGAAAAGATGAACATGGGGTAGATACAAAACTACAAATTGTGGATGGTGGCAAACCAGTTTTTTTTTTTTTTTTTTGGACCAGAACAGCCTGGTGTCCAATCACCTTGGCCTGTACTAGAGTAAAGCAGTGATTGGTTAATGATCAGTAGGGCCAGACAGAATCTGCATACATTATTTGCCATTTCTACTGAGAATTTTGTTAAAAATCTGCAGATTTATGTGGAATGATTTTGAGAGTATCATAACTAAAACATTCACACAGCGGAATGAACCGCCAAATTATCCAGCATTTGTTTTACACAGCGAATGCTCTTCCAGCTGCAACCCATCTCTGGGGAAAAAACGTTTTATTTAATGTCTACAATGGAAATCCAATTAGATCAACTATATTTGGTAAACAAGGCAAGTCTCTGATACAAAATATCTACTAAAAGACAGAAAATATTACTTTTCAAACTGTATTGTAAATAAATCCTATTAATATTTTCGTATTAGTCAATACCTATACTGAAATTTATTTAAAAACTGAACAAATATAAATTTAGGCACATTTACTCAAGTAAATAAACAGAATCAACGATGGGCTAAAAATCTGTGCAAATCTGCAGAATTCTGCGCATGCAGATTCCGTGTGGGCCTAGTGATCAGTTAAGAAATCAGTGTTTCCACATTTGAGAAGTGTGTGTGTGATCTAGTGGATAAGTGTAGCATTTCAATTAGTTGTGTTTGGAAAAGGAAAGCAAATAGCTTCCTGTTAGATTTTTGTGTTTCAGGTAGAGAATTGTCTGTAGTGTTTTGAAAAAGAGTTTTATGCAAATGAAAACTGAGTTCAAGGCTGAGAAATAGCTTCTGGTTTTTGAGTTTGGCTGTGTAGTTTTGCACTTTGAGTGAGATGTTTTAGAAATCGTGTGACATAAAAAGATTTCATGTGTAAGCAGTTGAAAAAAAACTGTAAAAAGTATTAATATCATAGGATTTTCTTTATCTTACAAATTTGTCCTTTAAAATAAGCTATTGTTTCTTTAATAGCTCACACTTTATTTTGATGGTCCCTTTAAATTTAAGTTACATAGCAACTAATTCTCATTAGATTATAAGTAGACTGTTAGGTTGGGGTTGGGGGTAGGGTTAGTGTAACTTGACATGTACTTGCAAAGTTTCTTATAGTCAGTTAAATGTCTGTTCAATGTCTGTCTCAGCCGATATTAAGTAGACAGTCTACTAATACTCAAATGGACCATTGAAATAACACAGTTACCCTTTAATATATTATAAAATGCTGCATTTACTGTAGCTAAAACTAAAATTAGATGTAAACAAACATATCGATTTGCTAAAGTTAATATTATGTTTAGTTCTCTGGATTTTTTTAACATGTATATTGTTTAAAATATATTAAATATGTGTTATTAACTAAATCATAGGGGAAAAAATCACAGTACAACAACTACATCAATGTACAACACAAGTAAATAACAGAAGCAAAAGGAAATGTGTGCCAATCAGAAAATAAAAATAAAACTAACAATTACATATTTGATTTCATTCTTTGTGTAATTATTTTAAAGTAGTAATTTACATTTTTAGTTTACTTTTCAAGTATTAGTTTATATTTTACTTTATATAATAAAAATCTGTGCAAATTGCCTAAATCAAACAACAATAACCAACAAATGATTAAATATATTTGAAAAATAAAGAAAAAGTAAGTTAAGTGTAGAAAAAACTATTGATATCTTTTAAAGTTTTACTTTTCAAACAGTTATCATTTTAAAGATGTACAGTATGCAGATAATTACTGAAAAACAAGACAAATAAAATGCATAGTTTGTATGCGTGCGCGTGTGTGTGTACCTCGCAGAAAGAAAAAGCACACAGCTGACAGCGAGGTAAGCCAGCAGCATGAAGAGCCAAACAGCCGGTGAGAAAGGATCCAGGAAGGAAAAATAACCTGGCTTCCTGCCCTGAGAGACAGAAAGAGAGGTAAATGAACGCAACTGAAGGAAGGAAGGTGGTAGAAATAAAAGCCAAGAGGAATTAGTTACACTATGAATATTCAGTCTATTAATTACATAAAGGGTGCACAACAGTTTTATCCACTGTAAAATATCTATCTATCTATCTATCTATCTATCTATCTATCTATCTATCTAT
>CAIGQQ010034599.1:1505606-1522517 GCA_903798035.1 Danio albolineatus | reverse complement strand
TAGACAGTCTACTAATACTCAAATGGACCATTGAAATAAAGTGTTACCAAATACTATACCAAAGTTGGCGATGTGGGGGTGTTACAGACCTTACCAAAAAAGCTGAGGACTAGGGGCTGGGTGAAGTTAAGGGGGTTTTCGAGGAGAAATAGCAAAACGAGATGGGTCTGAAATACAGGAGCCCCTAGGAAAAATTGGCAAGTTTTAAACCAATATATATATACTGTACCACCACATATAGTTGTCCTTATAATTGTTTGACTCTATCTGAAACAATCATTCTTTTATTCTGCTATAGACTATAGTCATTTTTATTTAATATTTTTTATGTTTTTGATTTTAAAAAATGGTAATTCTGTTTTTATAGGTTGATATTTGCACCCCTTTTTTAAAATCCTAAACTGTAAAATAATGTATTTTAGTCTAAGAGCAAACACTGAGGTTCATGCTATTTCACCAGCATCCACTCACTTGAAAATGTTTGGCTTTAAAACTGTTCTATTACATGGGTTTTGTTTTCACCGCCTTGCATCTCTTTATTAAGACTGAAATTCATTCTGTGTGAATCGCCCCTTACTAGGATTCTTACTAGCTTTCTAGACTTCGAAACAGAGCTTTTGTGTGCGGGAGACCATAAAAATCGTATGGTCAGTTTCTGTTTGAAACATGCTTTTTAAAAAAAAAAGTGATTTGAAACATGTTTACGTAGTTGTTAAGTCATTCCTTTCATGCCTTTTCAGTCTGACAGACGAGGTCACCAGAGGGAAAAAAACTGTTGAAGCTAAACAAAGTGTGCAGCATCAGATGGCAGTTTCATAAATTAAAGGCAATGAGGTTCACAAAGAAATTGCGAAATTGCTTTCTGTCTGTTAAACGAGAAGCAGTAGCGCAGCAGCGAGCCTCCCTCCATCTCTTGCCACCATTTTAAATGAGCTTGATGAGTGGCAAGTTGCACCTACTCTGCTGCCATAGCAACCATAGTGCAGCCAACTGGGTCAGAGCTGAGCGTTATGTAGCGATGCCCTCTCTAACACACAAGAACGTCCAAACACACAAAAGCACACACACTCTGCATACGTGGCGCTGTCTCACACATTAGCACGCGCAGCGGGGGGGGAGATTTATTCTCAGATTACATGAACGTTGTGTTGTCCAGTGACATGCTGCGTAATTGCTCAGCAGTATGTTTTATTGGCACAGCTACCTATTACAGCAAAGTAATTGTTAGTGCTTGCAGTATGGCAGCACTGCAGTATCATTATCAGTCTTTTCAAGAACTTTTGTGATTCCATCTTGCCCATTAACCTTGAATGCGTTTTGTTACTTGAGTGTTTGATGGGAAAAGACGATTGACTGGGCAGATGAAATCATTTTAAACATTTAATTAGCCAAGGGTTTATTGTAGTAGACGTGTAGTACCAATGTTTTCTTGATCCATTGATTACCAGCTGTATAACCACAGTTTTACCAGTGTGCTACGTCAGCTCTGGTTGGTTAACATATCTAAATCATGCGCACAAGAACGTGAAAAAAAATCTAAATAAATTAATAGATAAAATTGCAAATCCTATGCGATTTAGAAATTGCATGTGCTTAAATCGTGATTTTTTTTTACATTTTTTTTGCGATTGCTATTTAATTGCACAGCCCTATCTTGTACACTCTACATACCTCTACCTTAGCTCTACTCCGATCGCTGGCAGACAAGCAGTGTATTTGAACCACTCACACCTGGTGCATGTGCAGTATGAAAGGAACAGTCCACTACTCAGGGGGATGCTGGTTTTGAAAGGAAATAATAATGTTTAAATCTTAACGGTTATAGACCGATTTTACAACATTTGATAGAACATTCATAAAAGAGCTATATGATTGAGATAGGTTTCTTGGCATTGATCGGGGCCCCCTAATTCTCTGGTGCCCTAAGCGGCTGCTTATCTTGCTTATTGGTTGAGCTCGCCCCTGCTCCTAAAAGTGTGTGGGACAACACACATCCTCTTCCAGTCTGATTCATAACACCTCCAGTTCACTGTAATTTCTTAATTATTCCCTAAAATATTGATGGTAGAAATGAACCGCTGAATTTCAATATTAATTCTATTTTCTGATAGCTGCTTCTCATTTTGTGAAGCTCAACACTTTTTGCCGCTCTGTTATTTGGTCTTAGCGATTTTGATGAATGGCATTGTGAAACAGGAGGTAATAGCTGAATAATTTTCTGTTCCTAGTCAACCAAGTGTGCTTAATTGTGTTAAAAATGATTGTTAAATAACACAAATATGTATCACATATGAATTCATTGGGGTGCAAATAACAGTGGCACAGATATTTTTAACAAATCATTTGCTTTTTGATAAAACTGTGCTGTGTTGGCGATTGATTTTTTTCTGTTATTCATAAGTAGCAGATATGTTTGAAGTAAATTAGCACTGATTAAAAAAAGCTTAAACAATAAAAACTGCTTTTAAGGCGGATTTGCTCATATTAATCAAGGATGTAACATTAGAGGAGGGCACTGCATTTGTAGTTACATTATTTTTGTGAAATATTGTGAAATATTTATTAACTCATAGTTATAAATATTAATATGCAACAAGTGTTTCATTACTCTGTTTGTTTGTTTGTGCTGCAGTTTTACATATTCAAGCTTGAATGCAGACCAGAATAGCTGAGAATGAGCAGAGCACAGGTCTTGGACTCACATTCGGCCTTAGCGCAGACCAGACTAGCCGATGGGTAGCTGAAGGAGCGTAGGATGGAGCCGATGGCAAGGCTCAGATCCTCGTTGCTAGGATACAGAGTCACAGACGCAAAGCGCAGGTAAGGAAGCCTTGGAGTGTCTTCTGGACCGATTTTGACGTGCGGTATCTAAGAGAGAGCAGGAACAAGAAAATTTTATGGTTAGGGAAAGCAGTAACACAAATAAAAGCTGAATATTTAGATGAGGCTCACCTCCTTTTCCCCACATATGTGACTGACTATAGAGCCGGATGCGGGACTGGAGGCTGGGCCGATAACAGAGACAACGCCCTTTGGTAGTATCTGGCACACTATGCAAGAAAAAGTAGAGCACTTCATTCTTCAAATACTTTCACTACTGCTTCTATACACTTCAGAGTTTTTTTTCCTTTAGTGTGCAGGGTGTTTGTGTATGTTGTGTCTTTTTAGTGTATTACTCACTAGTATCTGTAGTTTCATATTGTGAGTCTTTCTGGAGTTCAAATATGTCGACCTCCACACGAGCACGAGCCGGGCTCTCCATCACACTGTTGATATTCTCACGTGCTAATGCTAAAGCTAACCGCTCCCCTCGCCCACAGACAGAGCTGTCATCCAGAATAGCCGCTATGGAAGAAGAGCATGAAGAATTATTGAGTCAGATAACATCGAGAAAAATTCTCAGAAGGACTGGTTAAAGATTTTTATGTGCCATGTTAATCCACCACGTCAATAACAACGTCAATAACAGAGACAATCTAATGAAACATAGTTAATCTTTAAACTCACCCACAATCTAAACATTTCCCCTCATTTCCCCTCATTTCACCCTCAAATACTTACAACTTTTTTTTCTTTTCTATTCAACACAAAATATTATACTTTAAAAAAGCTTCAATATTTTTTAGCTTTTTTCAAGATATCTTTTGTGTTCAACAAAAGAAAGAAACTCTGAATCTGCATCTCATTTCAGAGTCTGCTATTGTTTACCAGAGGTCGCATTTCAGTCACGGATGAGCACTTTCAGAGACTTTCTGACTGAATTAATTAAATACGTGGTTTTCCACCAAGCCAACCCGTAGTGCCGAAATATAATTGACTAAACTGGCATTTGACAGGTTAAATGACCAAAACAAAGACAGCCGTTCATGCACGTAACACATTTTAAAGAAGAATAACTGATTTTAGCATTGGTTTTCAGATAAACAAGAATGTTCACTTAGCATGTTTCTTAAATATCTGCAAGCATATTATGGTATTATATGCTTTAGAAGAATCAAAAACTTACATTCAGCACATTTAAGCCTCAAAATCACACAAGGGTTCAATTCTAATTGTATATAGGTAGAACAGCAGGAGTTATCATTTTGGTCCTCATCCTTGAAAATAATGAAAAAACTAAAATTATTCTTATTCAACAGATTTTATCTTAATAATTTTAACATATTATGGGGGGCCTTTGCAGTTCATTGTGCATTTTAGTTTAGTGCAATAAAGTTGCAATAAAAACAAGTTGGAAAAACAACTATAAAAGTCAATGGTTACAAGTTTCAAATTTTTCCAATATATCTTATTTTGTGTTTTTTGTGAGAAAAGAAACTTAAACAGGGTAGGAATTTGAGGAGGATGAGTAAATGAGAGGATTTCTGGTTTTGGGTAAACTTTCCCATAAACTACATGTCCTGAAAAAATGTTTTTAAAGTCCTAAAGTGTGTAACTCACCCATCCTTACGGATGACAGAACAGGGGTCTGGCTCAGGGAAGAAGGCGGCATGGTGACCACAGTGACTAACAGGAAGCGGAAGTAAATCGACAGCAGGAGCGCTGGCAGTTCCGGCATCTTCTACCGCTCCTCATGGAGATGCCTTCTGCTGCCTATAGCACCCCCTAGATGAACACACAAATGAAGATCAAACTTGTTAGATGTGAGAACCTGCAACATATAGATTATTATCTGAATAGATACATTCTAAATCATGACAGAAACGGCCATTGAACATTTCCACCAGAGATACAGTTCACAGTGCACACATTTGACCTTTATGACAGCTTGCCCCAGTAGTAGACACGAAATGACTCATGGCACAACAAAAATGTAAAAGGTAACATATGAAATATCAAACCATTATTTTGGGCATGTTTTTTTTAGTGTGCGTCAACCTGACATTTATGAAACATCACCTTGCCCTGAGAACACAGTTCAGCCTTTGCCTGAATTTATGCTAGTGTGTTTTTTGTGTGTGTGTATGCTCAAACATGTTCGCTCAACATCTATTATCAAACCCTATTTATATAGATAGATATATAGATATGTGTATGTATGCATGTATTTTTTTTTGGTAACACTTTAATTTAAGATGACATTCACTTATTATAGTAATTCCAATCATTTTTGCTACGTTACTTGTACAGTAACTAACCCCAAACCTAAGCCAAATTCTAACTCAAACCATATAGTACTGTAAGTGCATGTAATTAATTAAAATTACTCGGTAGACAATTGAAAAGTTACACTGTAAGTCACCTTAAAATAAAGTGTAACCTATTTAAGTCATAAAAGTCCAATGAATAATAACCCAGTTACTCCAAGATTTTTAAAATAAACATTTCAGTGAGTGCCCTATTAAGGGTTAAAGAAGATTTATTTTGCTAAAATTGTGCTTCTTCTTGATTTGTGAAATGCAAGTTGGTGTCTATTGGCACTTTGACAGTCAAAAGAATGTTCATAGGCAAAAAATAATAATCCCCTGTCAATACATTGGGGGTTTTATGAAGTGAAATCAGCATTATCTTTAATCCATGGCCATGGCAATGGTCTTGAGTTTGAGTTTCAGTCACTTTAAGATGAATCATCATGCTATTTTGGTGAACAATACAACATATGCATCCTGTTTTTGAGTTGTATACAAACAGCGTCAAGTCAAACTGTATGTGAGTTTGCATCGGTGCATATTTGAAAGGAAATCAGTGCATATTTGAAAGAAAATATGCCTCATTTTGCAGTCCCGACACAAAAGGAGATATTTTTAAGAATGCTGAAAACTTGTAGGGCATCACGGTGGTGGTGTGGGTAGCACGATCGCCTCGATTGTCACGATCGCATAGAAGGTCGCTAGTTTGATCCCCGGCTGGGTCAGTTGACATTTCTGTGTGGAGTTTGTATGTCCTCCCCATGTTCATGTGGGTTTCCTCCGGGTGCTCCGGTTTCCCCTACAGTCCAAAGACACGTGGTATAGGTGAATTGAATAAGCTAAATTGACCGTAGTGTATGTGTGTAAGAGTTTATGGGTGTTTCCAAGTTTTTTGGTTGCGGTCATAAGGGCATCCACTGGGTAAAACATATGCTGGATAAGTTGGAGGTTCATTCGCTGTGGTGACCCCTGATTAATAAAGGGACTAATTAGAAAATAAATGAATAAAAACTTGTATTCATGCACTTCCATAATATTTGTTTTCTTATGGGAATTAG
This sequence comes from Danio albolineatus, assembly GCA_903798035.1. NCBI lineage: Eukaryota > Metazoa > Chordata > Actinopteri > Cypriniformes > Danionidae > Danio > Danio albolineatus. Next base: position 1,516,330 of record CAIGQQ010034599.1, on the reverse strand, counting down.
TCGTTACTGGTTTTCAGCTTTCCTCAAACTATCTTTTTTTAGGTGTTCAACAGAATTTTAAAAAACTCATAAAGGTTTGAATCAGTTAGTTAGTAAATGGTGAGGAAATCAAAAAGTTTAGGTGAAATATCACTTTAAATATATTGTCAGCAGGTACTATAAAATGAGTAAGCTCATTGCAACTTGGTTCTGAGTTGACCTAATTTTTATAATTAAAGACAATTAATTTACTTAATACTTGTAAGACAACAAGATTACTCACATTATTAAAGTCAATTTATTGCTTTAAAATCAAATGTTTTACTCACTTTTTAAAAAGTTAAATAACCACTTTTGGGTGCCACGGTGCCATAGTGAGTAGCACGTTCGCCTCACAGCAAGAAGGTCGCTGGTTCGAGCCTCGGCTGGGTCAGTTGGCATTTCTGTGTGGAGTTTGCATGTTCTCCCCATGATTGTGTGGGTTTCCTCCGGATGCTCCGGTTTCCCCCACAAGTCCAAAGATATGTGGCATAGGTGAATTGGGTAGGTTAAATTGAGTGTGAATGAGTGTGTGTGGATGTTTCCCAGAGATGGGTTGCAGCTGGAAGGGCATCAGCTGCGTAAAAACATATGCTGGATAAGTTGGCGGTTCATTCCGCTGTGGCGACCCCAGATTAATAAAGGAACTAAGCTGCCAAGAAAATGAATGAATGAATAACCACTTTTTACAGCATCATTGCTTTAAAAACATTTTTAAAATGCAGTTTTGCAAAGTCAAAGCAGAATTTCCAAAATTATTTTTACAGTTTCTAGTGTTATATGGTCCACCAGAAATAACTTTTAATATACAGATCTGGTGATTTAGAAACATTGCTTATTTTAAGTCATACTTTCATAATTAGTTTTTATTCTTTGAGTCTTGAAAATCAAATTTTTTGTAATATTACAAACGTCCTCAATTTTAATTTAGTTCCTCTTCATGTTGAATTGCTTAATGTCACCTCATTTGTAATTTGCTTTGGATAAAAGCGTTTGCTAAATGTAAATGTACTTTTGATCAAATTAATGCTCCCTCACTCAATAAGTGTATTCAAGAGTTCACAGTTTGCTGATGATTGATAATAAAGCTTGCTTGGCATGCTGTCCCGGGAGAGAGCCCTGAGCTTATGAGATCCCCGAGCCCTGGGCTCCCTCCCGTTTGCAGGGCGAGAGGAGAGCTCAGGTAGATCTCGATGAACTCCCCCTTGGCTTATTTCCACCTAGTGGCAGGACTGCGGTGAGGTGTATTCACTAAGAGCTTGACTGTGGTATCAATTGTGTTTTCAATTTACTTAGGGTGCGTGTTATTTGGACCGCAGGAGGAAACCGGAGAACCCGGGGAAAACCTACTCGAGCACGAGGAGAACAAGCGAAATTCCTCACAGAAATGTCATCTAGTTTAGTAAGGACTTAAACCAGAGGCATTCTTGCTGTGAGGCAACAGTGCTAATCACTGGGCCGCCGTGTCGCCCATCTGAAAGGAGGGAAAGTAGGGGTGGGTGGGGGGTTCTTTAAGACGAAGATGTTGAGAAAAGAAAACTTTGGTTATTTATAGGGAGTTAGGAATTGTCTGATTGGATAATCGATCAGTAGCTGACGCTGTAACAGCTGGGAACAATCATAAGCACGTGATCCTCTCGAAATTTGTTTATAGATAAACTTCACTTAATAAAAAATATTTAATATTAAATAAAATAAAAAATAATGCCCTAAACTCCGGAAACTCCCCTTCGCGCACACAGTTCTTGTAATGGAATGGACAGTGCTGTTTGAAGCATCATTAAGCATGAATTAGAAAATCTCATGACAGTTTGCTGATACGGGTCATGACCGTGTCACACACATCCTTAAGAACAGCATCAGGAAATCACTCAGACACACACCTGAAATGTTTGATTCATACACGATCTCTGACACGCACAACTCAGAGCAATCTCTATGAACTCTGACCTTTACAGACCTCACAAGATTTATCTGACCACGGGGAAGAAATGATGGATGGGCTTCTCCTCCTCTCTATCTTTGTCCATCTCTCCTCCCCCTCTTCTCTTTGTCACTTTGGACGTGTCAGCAGGGCACGGAAAGCGAGAAGGAGAGCGAATGAAGGGAAACAGCGTGTGTGTGTGTGTGTGTATACAGAACTAGAAAAAGCCATTATTGTCCTACTATAATTATTGCAGGCAAAATACTAATGACCAGCGTGGCAAAATATAAATCTAAAGTTCACACCCGCTGTTTTACATATGAGCTTGTCTGAATTACTTGGCAGCTGGCGAGTAAACTGTAAAATCTAAATTATTTAGCGGAGAGGGTGGGAGAGCGTAAAAAAAGAGAGAAAGAGGCGATCAGAAATGTGGAAATAAAAACCAGGGTATCGAAAGCGGAACAAAAAAAGGAGAGAAAGAAAAAAGGGAATGAAAGACAGAGAGGAAACGGGAGAATATGCTTGAAGAAGGAGCCCTCAGGGAAAGGGAGGAGTAGATAGCAGGCGCTTCATTTGTTTCTTCTTCATCTTTGTAAGTAAGAAGTGAATCTGACAGTTATAATAATAGCGCAGTGATTCATTCTCCTTAATTGATTTGGATTGTGAAATGAGAGTGCTGGATGCAAAGCGTTGCCAGTTGCTGGTTGATACAGACACATTAAGATGTCACCAGGCTTCTGCGAGACCAAGAGGAAGCGTCGGGGAAGCCTTTTTCCCTTCTTATCTTTGCCTTTTCCACTTGTGGAAAGATTCCAGAGCGGAGGCAGGAAAAGACGCCCGTCATGTGTCCCTCCTGGCACTCCATGCGCCCAAAAGCACAAGAGCTTCATAAAAACCATCAAAAGCCCTCTTCATCAGGGGCTGAAATCATCAGCGAACATAAACACACACTGGCGTGCTGAGGGGCAATTCACTAGGAATGAATTGCACTCGATGATGGAGCCTTTTATTTGCACGCCGTCTGCGTTGTTTTAGCGTCTGATTGATGAAAAGTTAACATACAAATCAAATCAAATAAATAAATACAACCATCAATTGTATTCGGTTCTCGGTTGTGGAGGATGCAGCACACAACCACAATCTGTCAAACATCACTGTAGAGCATCCCTCTTTGTAAAAGTGTTTGTGTTGTGTAAACCAAAATATGTTTTAATAATAATAATACATTTTACATTAAGTTTTAAGTAAAATGTAATTAAAAAAAGCTACAGTCAAAAAAAAAAATCAGCTACCAAGTAAGATACCCCCCACCCCCACCCCCCACCCCACACACACACCCCAAAAAAGCTATTAAACCATAAATACATAAAAAACCTCTTAAATAGATATCCATGCGATGTTTATATAGCCCTCAGATGTTCTGTGAGAGCATTCCATAGCCGGTGGCAATATGCTTAGAGTTTGTTTAGGATTTGACTTCGATTTGATTAAATACTCTCTTGTGCAGTTATTTTGTTAGCTTGCTTTATTTGAATAAGTATAAACACAACCATCTAAATCCTGGTGCACGACAAACAAATGGACTCAGACCTCTAAAAACGTCTCTGTCTACATCCTAATGAAGACTAGAGTGGATTGACTGTAATACGAGTTTCCAGACAGACTATAAACCTCACGACGAATCAAAAACTGGACATTGTGTCATAAAATGTGACTATAAAATGGACAGAATGCTCAATCATACACAGTATTGTCCATTACTGTTCAATACCGGCATCTGAAGCATGTCTCCATTTCAGATTATTGATTGAGTGCATGAAGAATGAATTCCTGGTCTGGCCTTTTGTACATTTTATAATGTCTTTGTGAGTTCTCAACTGAATAAAAATAATAATAATAACATCACATATACAGTTTATACTTAAGCAATGAGCAGTTGTTTTGGATATTTGGTCACTTTTGTTGCTAAATTAATTTCATAAAAGGCAATTGCATTTTTTGTTTTGAATCTTTCAATATCTTTAAATCTTTCTACAGTATATACAGTCTATATATATATATACACACACAGTTGAATTAAGAATTATTAGCCCCCCTGTTTATTTTTCTCCCCAGTTTTAATTTAACGGGGAGATTTTTTTTCAACACATTTCTAAACATAATAGTTTTAAGAACTCATCTCTAATAACTGATTTACTTTATCTTTGTCAAGATGACAGTAAATGATATTTTACTAGATATTTTTCAAGACGCTTCTATACAGCTTAAAGTGACATTTAAAGGCATAACTAGGTTAATTAGGTTAACCAGGCAGGTTAGGGTAATTAGGCAAGTTATTGCGTAATGATGGTTTGTTCTGTAGACTAATTTTGACCTTAAAATGGTCTTTAAAAAAAATTAAAAACTGCTTTTATTCTAGCCGGAATAAAACAAATAAGACTTTCTCCAGAAGAAAAAATATCATCAGTCATACTGTGAAAATTTCCTTGCTCTGCTAAACATAATTTGAGAAATATTTAAAAAAGGAAAAAAAATCCAAAGGGGGGGTAATAATTCTGTATATTTGTTTTTGGCCTGGACCAAAAGAACCAAGATTCAAATGTGAATCTTTTGGTACTGACTTCTCAACTTAAGCATATTTACATGCATATGTGGGGGAAAAAGCAGTAACTAAAAATAGGGTGGCATAGTGACTTAGGGCGTACTCACACTATGTACAGTTCCCTTTAACCGGGCCAAAGCACGCTTGTCCCCCTCCCCCCACAGATTTCAGTGGAGATTTCTTTATATGATTGTATCGTTTTAGTGGTTTGCTATGCAGTGACAAACAGTCAAATATTCCACCAAACAGATCAGCCACTGCTTACGCTCATAAACAATCATAAAGTCCTCGTGCTGCAGGAATTAGAAGGTTTACTAAAGGTGCAGCTGTCGTGCAGTGAGGGGTTTGCTTCTTTAATAATTTACGACAGTGTGTGTTCATTAAACAGTAAGTTCAAGAGTTCACACTTTAATTGAGCTTTGATTATAAAGCTTGTTTGGCATGCTGTCCCGGGAGAGAGCCCTGAGCTCATAAGATCCTCGAGCCCAGGGCTCCCTCCCGTTCGGAAGGCGAGAGGAGAGTTTGAGCTCAGGTAAATCTCGAGAACTCCCCTGCGGGTAGCTAATGAACAGATAGTGGTCGCTATGAAAAGATAACTGCTTACTAGGAGCATGTCTATGATGCCGATTTGTATTAGTCAATTAACTGAAGTTTCATGTTTTTGGACATTGGGAGGGAACCCGGGGGGAAACCCACGTGAGCACGGGGAGAACGTGTAAACTCCACACAGAAACGTCAACTGGCTTGGTAAGGACTAGAACCAGTGATGTTCTTGCTGTGAGGCAACAGTGCTAACCACTGGGCCACCGTGCCACCCACTGGGCCACCGTGCCATCTAGGAAAGGAGGAGGAGTAGGGGTGGAAGCGGGGATTCTTCAAAACGAAGATGGCTGTGATATGGAACTTAGGGTATATATAGTGGCTTAGGACTCATCTGATTGGTGAATCATAAATTGGATAATGCAGGACCTGCTGCGAGCAATCATCTGCACGTGATCCTCTCGAAATTAGTTTATAAAACTTCACAATGATTAATAAATCCATATGAAACAGTCCCCAAAAGTCACGTCTCCTCTTCAGTTTCGGGCTTAGGCGCGCTTTGCACTCTCACTACAAGCATACCGCGCCAAAGCCCAAGTGAACTGGGCTCAGGCACACCTCTTCCAACCGGGCCAGGGCCAGCCAACTGTAACGTGGCTGAGCCCGATTCAGCGCACTCACACTTCTAAAATTATCCGGGAAACGAGTCTTAGCACGGTTCGGATAGCATAGTGTGAGTACACCCTTAGTGGTTAGCACTGTCGCCTCACCGCAAGAAGGCCACTGGTTTAAGTCCCAGCTGGGAATTTGCATGTTCTGCCTGTGTTTGCGTGGGTTTCCTCTGGGTGCTCTGGTTTCTCCCCCAGTCCAAAGAAATGCGCTATAGGTGAACTCAATAAAATAAATTGGCCATAGTGTAAGAGTGTGTGAATGTGAGAGTGTATGGGTGTTTCCCAGTACTGGGTTGCAGGCGGAAGGGCATCTGCTGCATAAAACATATGCTGGAAGAGTTGGTGGTTCATTCCACTGTGGCAACCCCTGATAAATAAGGTACTAAGCCGAAGGAAAATGAATGAATGAATGAAAATGAAATGCAAAAAAGTACAAATAATAATAATAAAGATGTCCAAAAAATGTTAATACAATTTAATGTAAAATGCCTGTATTAAACTGACAATATTAAACTGAGAAATTGCTATTAAAATCGCTATTAGGTGGTTTATTCATTATTGACTTTTTTATTTTTTGTCAAAATGAGCATGACAATATGCTGAAATAAAATGGAAGAAAATAAAACTAGAAGTGATAGAGTGAACAAAACATTCACTGGCTGTTTAAAATGCAGAAAGTGTTCTCTGGATATCATAAATGCTTTCCATATAGTTTGCCGTTAATCACACAGCTACATAAAACACTGACATCTGTGAATGAGGCTAAACTTACAATTGCCATAATTTATAAAGGGGTTGCTTTCATTATGTAAAGAATAACAATACATTAGAAGGTTAGCTAATGAAGTTTTCAAAAAGATCATGTTTCATTCTAATTGTCACTCTCCATCATAAAAAATCTAGCCTAGACCAACATAGAGTTCATCAAATAAAGCCTTTTTAACCTTTACCTTTCAGAAATGTAAGAAAATGCCTACCACTACAATTGGTGAAGTTCATTGTACAGAATATGTGATGTGCTTCGATACTTAAAATGACCAGTAATGTAATGCAGCTGTACACTTTATGTATGAACCGGTGGGATCATGATGATTGCAAAAGTTTGTTTCATAGTAGTAGTTCTTTACATAATAACAGTCATGATAGGTTAGATTGTTATCTGCTGAATTAGACAGTTTTTCCACTGAGGCAGCTGCAGAAAACATTTAAGCCCAGATACGCATACAATCTGATTTCTGCAGCCATAGTTCTTTGTGGTTGTGAATAACTAAGAAGAGTCTGTTGTGAAATCATTCTTATTTAGTCATTCAGAAAAGGTTTTAAAAACAGCTTGATCCGTGGAAGAGTGTGGGGTTTAGGATGTGCAGTTTTGGGATCCAGGGTCAGAACAATGTCAGACAGGCTTCTTTAAAAGCAGTCTCCTGATAGATGAACAGACATGAGTTGTCAATCAATCCACCAATTTAATTGCTTAAATGTGTGCATTAGAAGGGCATTTAGATTTTCCATTTCATCACACTTGTACATTTACAGCTTTGTTACACTAAAATGGCCAACGGAAATGAAGCAAGAAGCTTGTTTTTGAGCTCAAATGCCACATTCAGAAATGGAGTAACTTACTAAGTCTTCTCTCAATGGACGAATCAGACAGTAGCGGCTCGTCTCACTCTAATTCACCATCTCTTCTTGTCAGTTGATTCACTTTCTTACCCTGACAGTCTTTCAGCGGCGCCGCGCTTTGAGCCTCTTTCTTTGTCCTCAACCCACCTCGTAACACACACACACACACATGCACCTCTCACTTTCACAAAGAGAAAATCCACCAGCCTGACAGTCGATCCTTCCTTTTTCTTGCCTCTTTCTGATCCTACACGTCTCTTTGCATTCCTTCCAAGCTCCCTCATACATTTCCATGCTTTTGAAGGGGGGGCTGTTTCCATGAGCTGTCCTTTTTTGACAACATGGGTCACTGATGCTGTTCACACATAACACGTAAACACCAGTTCATGTGTGTTTTGACAGATCTGCTCCTCCGACATTGACAAGGCCAGCCCTGAGGTACAGCACAAACATCTGTGTCAAATCCAGATTCGTCACACACACGCACACGCATGGATGAACGGATGCACTAGTGATTGGCGCGGGCCTTGGACTTTGTTCACAGGATGCTGACTTACCTCACAGCAGAAAGCAGTTCGCTCTCTGCCCACTCACAGATAAACACCATGCAATTAACAATCCAACAGTCGTGATCGTGCCAGTGACGGACCAGTGTCTTGGCAGGATTCGAAAGACTTGCTTTGGGATGCAGGTGTGGTCGGTTGGTGCTGCATATTTGATGGCGTTTTAACACGTCGGGGCTGGTACATTGTAAATATGTGATAAGATATGAAGATGAAAAGCGTACACCAATGCGAAATCTTGTTCTTTGTGTCAGATGAATGATTTAACCGACCCTGCTGTGCCAACAGATTTAAATGAGAACATTTCAGCTGTACGGCTCTTTCAGCATTCCCTTTGGCAGAGTAAACAAACACGATGATTCCTCAAGCATGACGTTTGCAGACGCTCTCGGGAGCCTCGGCACGTTCAGACTTTTGTGTTCTTATGGCAACGTAGAGTACAGACCGCTGTTAAAAGTGTAAAGCAAAGCATAAATGTGAAAGACTTACGGGGCTGCCGATTTACAGATTGCAAAACATTGTAGGGAATCTGGTGATGAATATGCATACTTCATTATAACGCAAATACATACTGTAGCGTCTGAAGAGTGCATATCTGTTCATATCAGTGGGCATTTGACACTGGAGAAGGGAATTCAAATAAAATTCTAAAATAATGATTTGTGGATTAGAAAATGATTTCCTGTCTGAAAAAATATGTTTGTCTGATTTAATATGGCATAAATTATCCTTTAATTTTTACATTTGCCTGGTTAAATCCGCCACATTTCACTCTTTAAACTGAATGTGCTGTCATCATCTGCCAACCATCAAGTTTTTTGAAACTGTGAACTTCAAAGCTCTACTTTTAATAATGGAAAACAAAGTTTGTAAAAGATATGTTAAACTGACAATATAACAAAGGATTTTGAAATGTGCTGTCTGGTCTCTGAAGCAGGAGTTTGGTTCTTATTGCCGACAATAAGTCAGACTTGTAGTGCATGCTGCACTCCGGCAGGGCTGCCCTTTGTCACTGGTTTTGTTCATTATTAATTTGGACAGAATCTCTAGGCGCCACCTAGGGCCAGAGGAGATCTGGTTCAGGGACCACAGGATTTCATCTCTGCTATTTGCAGATGATGTTGTCCTGTTGGCTTTTTCAGACCTGGACCTTTTGCAGGCACTGGGATGGTTTGCTGCAAAGTGTGACACGGCAGAGATAAGGATCATCGCCTCCAAGTCACTGGCCATAGTGCTCACTCAGAAAAAAAGTGGCTTGCCATCTACAAGTTGGAGGGGAGTCCCTGCCCCAAGTGAAAGAGTTCATATCTTGGGGTTTTGCTCACAGGTGAAAGAAAGATGGAAAGTGGTATGTTGTGGTAAATAAGTAGCAGAGCTTAAAGGCAAAGCTCTTGATTTACTGATCAATCCACATTCCTACTCTCACCTCTTGAGCTTTGGTCATCCTCTTGTATACAAGTGGCTGAAACAGGTTTGCTTCACAGGGAGGGAGGGCACATCCTTAGAAATAGGGTGAGGGGCTCAGAGTAAAGCTGCAGCTCCTACACATCTAGATAAGCCAGGTGAGGTGGCTCAGGCATCTGTTCTGGATTCCTCATGGACACCTAGGGAGGTGTTCCAGGCTTGTCCCACCAGGAGGAGACCCTAGGGAATACCCAGGACACACTATGTCTCTCAGGTTACCTGAAAATGCCTTGGGATCCCCTGTGTCCGGGGAGAAGGAAATGTAATAAAAAATAATAAAAAGTTTTTGGTTGAAAATTTAACTAGTAAAATGTCAACACTTGAATTTAAAATGAACTGAAATTTGAAATTAAGAAAGAACTAAATCTTTGGCATTCTAACTTTCAACTACATATGAATTCTAAATCTCTTCATGTTGAAAATGTTTGTACGTTTTTATTAAACTTTTTATAAAACCATTCAACTTAGTTTTAACACAATCCTGTTTAACAGAAGAGTTTTTACAGAGAAAAATGACCCATGATGTGTGGAGCTCCACTTGTGTGGAGTCACAGTCAGCAAAGTGTGCAAAAAGAAGCTCCACACTCATGTGAATGTTGTTAACATGTATTTTAGTTGTGTTATTTGCAATGCTTCAGAATTACAGACATTTTGACCATTTTACATTTTTGTTACTGAATAAATTAATAAACCCATATAACATATTGCCCTGATTTTTCCTAAATGTGTGTACATTTCATTGTAACATTAATATTTTACTAGTTATAAAACAAGAGTTCAAAGCAGTCCAATTAACCACATGCATTTTAACATCTGACTCTTTTTCCAGTGCCTTTGAATATACATATCTCTGTTGATAGCAACTTTTTGCTAACAAAAACATAACTTTCCAAAAACAAAACATAAATCTCCTATAGGAAACACATAACTTTACTTCAGTTGAGACGTGTCTTTCTCTGTAATGAAAAGAATTTACTTTCATGCTAACATGATGTACACTACCTGACAAAAGTCTTGTCGTAGATCCCATTTGTAAGAGAAACAAATAATAACTTGACTTCATTTGGATAAGTGGCAGAAGGTAGATTTTTTTTTTCCTATGAATCATCTATTGAACTGCATCCCAATGATCACAAATACTGCAGAAGACCTCACAGAAATCAGCCAAGTTTGGTAAAGGAAAAATCATGGTATGGGGTTACATTTAGTATGGGGGTATGCAAGAGATCGCTCCGGTTACTAAGGTAACCCTCGTTCCCCGAGGGGGGGAACGGAAATGCTATGTGGAAAAATTCCACTATGGGGATTTCGTTCAGAAAGCC
>CAIGQQ010034599.1:1470876-1500606 GCA_903798035.1 Danio albolineatus | reverse complement strand
TATTATATTATATTATATAATATAATATAATATAATATATAGATCGATAGATAGATAGATAGATAGATATCTGCTGCTTGTCCAAACTATTTCTTTTAAATGAGCTGAATAAGCTGGGGGGCAACCTAATTGATTTATGTTCAGGTTAATTTAACGTAATCAATTTGTGTTAGGACAACATGAATGTATTGTGTGGAACCCTACTTTTTTACAGTGTATCAAATAGCAGCGCAAAGTCAATGACAACACTTGCACTTAAAAAATTACGTTTGCAGTTTGTTCAAACTACTTATTAAAGTGAGCTGCAACAACCAACATGATCTCATAGCAATTTGTAACTTTTGGATTTAGTGGCTAATTCATATGAATTCATACAATCTTATTCATACATAGTACGATTTGCTTTTCCCCCAATGACGGTTGGGTTTAGGAATGGGGTTGGGTGCCACACCTCTTTTTTAAAAATTGTACATTTTCATACGACTGAACTAGTATGAATTTGCACAAATTAGCCACGAAACTGACAAAATGTAAAATATTTGCATTTTTCATGAGATCAGGCTGGCAGCAACACAATTATTGAGGGTTTTTTTTAGGGACACCTTAATTGTTTTATGTTCAATCCACTTACATTTGTAAAAAAAAATAAAATAAATAAATAAATAAATAAATAATAAGTAAACGTAATTCTTTCATGTTGTCTCCACACAGATCGATTGCATAGAACCCAGTATTTTTTTACAGTGTAGGTTTTTACTGATGGCTTTACATAATCAGTTAAACTGCCCATTATTTGATTCAAGCTACCAGAGGCAGCTAATGGTGCAAAAACAATTGCTTCAGTCTTCCTCTCATTCTGTTTTTTTTTTTTTTTTTTAATTGGACATCCAAGCTTTAATGTCTGACAAACAGGCCGTTATAAGGCACATAACCCATAGCAGATTGGTTTTGAGGTCCAGAGTCAAATAATATTGGCAAAAAAAATAATTAACTTTTTGTTAATCTTTTCTTCATTAATTAATTAAATACAAGTTTGTTGATGTGATGATTCATTCATTCATTTTCTTTTCGGCTTAGTCCATTTATTAATCCGGGGTCGCCACAGCGGAATGAACCGCCAACTTATCCAGCATTTGTTTTACGCAGCTGATGCCCTTCCAGCCACAACCCATCTCTGGGAAATGATGTGATGATGTGAATAGAAAAAAATTTGCCTCTTTCGATGGCATGTGAACACTGAGGAGGGTCCCGTATGACTGAAAAGTTTGTTAATTTTTAACATTCACTGCACACTTTTCTGCACTTTACAGTTTATGAATAAGCAGGCCTGTAGCCGGGGGGCATTTGAGTGGGTCGAAAGACCCACCCCTCACTGACAAAGGTCCAAAATTTGTCCCACACATGAGCTTGTTTGTGCTATTTCGACTGCGAAAATAGCCCATCGAAAAGGCTTTAAGACCAAGCTGAATCCTCTCTTGGCTGTCGCTTCAGAGTGACTACAGCTAGTCTGTTTTGTCCAATGCAAACAATTATTATTTATCCAGTGCAACATCCAGCTGTGCAAAGAAACATATGAATCTCATATAAGGAAGGTCATCTTTCATACTGACCTATTGTTGTTAAATATAAAACATTACAAGTAACTTTTATACCTAATCTTGGTGCTTATTCTTAAAACAAAAAATGACCAATAAATAGGTGTGAAGCACCAAAAGTGCACCATTTTAAAATTAAGAGAGGCTTTTTAAAATTATTTTTCAAAGTTCTAAATTTTGACAGAGAAAAGTTTAATGTAGCCTACTAGTCAGTTTGTTATTTGTCTAACAAATGACAATATACTACAGTTTTTATTTACAACAGATTTTTCTAATGAAATGATGTATTCATTTATTCATTTTCTTCTCGGCTTAGTCCCTTTATTAATCTGTGGTCGCCACAGCGGAATGAACCACTATCTTATCCAGCATATGTTTTACGCAGCGGATGCCCTTCCAGCTGGGAAACATCCATACACACTCATTTATACTCTTACACTACGGACAATTTAGCCTACCCAATTCACCTATGTCTTTAGACTTGTGAGGGAAACTGGAGCACTCGGAGGAAACCGACCCGACCACTGGGAGAACATGCAAACTCCACACAGAAACGCCAACTGACCCAGCCAAGACTCGAACCAGCGACCTTCTTACTGTGAGGCGAACGTGCTACTCGAAATATGATGTAATAAGAATAAATATTCATTTTCTTGTCAGCTTAGTCCCTTTATTAATCTGGGGTCGCCACAGCAGAATGAACTGCCAACTTATCCAGCATTTGCTTTACGCAGCGGATGCCCTTCCAGCTGCAACCCATCTCTGGGAAACATCCATCCACAATCATTCACACTCATACACTATGGACAATTTAGCCTACCCAATTAACCTGTACTGCATGTCTTTGGACTTATGGGGAAACCGGAGCACCCGGAGGAAACCCACGCAAGCACGGGGAGAACATGCAAACTCCACACAGAAATGCCAACTGACCCAGCCAAGGCTCGAACCAGCGACCTTCTTGCTGTGAGGCGAACGTGCTACCCACAACGCCCCAGTGGTGCCCGAAATAGGATGTAATAATAATAAATATTCATATTTCTTTATTCTAAGTCAGTGGTGTCCAAATTCGGTTCTGAAGGGCCGGTGTCCTGGAGAGTTTAGCTCTCAAACACACCTGAACCAGCTAATCAAGCTCTTACTGGATATACCAGAAACTTCCAGGCAGGTGTGTTAAAGCAAGTTGGAGCTAAACTCTCCAGGACCGACTTTGGACATCCCTGTCCTTAATATTTAGGAAATATTTTTCCGACAAGCTAATCCATCAAAAAATAGTGCTTTAAAAACACTAAAAAGCAGTATTTAATGTCAAAATAAGTAGAAAACGAGGCGAGTTACTGCAAAAAGGTCTACTTTTGGAGAAAAGTGGACTGGCTACGGGCCTGATAAGAATATATGAAGTAAACCTTTTATTTGTACTCTACAAAACATTTCAAGATGTTTTGCCTTTAGATTTGACTTAGTGGTAATCACATTTATTCCACTTGACAACTCTGGTTTACAGTATGAGATGATAAAATGAGAGTTTTTTTAAATAGAATTTTGCTGAGTATTTGGTCACTTAGTTTGGATAGTTATTTTTTAAGGAATCTTCTCTCAAATAATGCAGATGACCCCAATTAATTCTTAGTGAATACTATAAGTTGACTAAAAAGATGTGAGTACTTACAGTAGTTGTATTATATAATTTACAGTAACACTTCATTTCGATGGTCCATTTGAGTATTAGTAGACTGTCTACTTAATATCTTTTGATGCAGACATTCAACAGACATTTAATTGACCATAAGAAACTTTGCAAGTACATGTCAACTTACACTAAGCCTACCCCTAACCCCAACCAAACAGTCTACTTATAATCTAATGAGAATTAGTTGACATGTAACTTAAATTCAACAAACAGACCATCAAAATATGTGTGACCTAATTTACTTTCCTCTATGAATATTATCTCATCAGAACAGATATGACAGATATGACAGAACGAGAGTATTTTTAACAAAATTTAGCACTCAGACAGTGCAGACAGCCACAGTTCATTTTAGTAAATAATTTGAATAAGTTATGCAAGTATTGTATACTTTACTCATCAAACATGATCGTATAGCAGCGATAATAAAATTAGAGTTTCATGCATTGGTCCAGTTACCCCATATGAATTTAAATGAAATAATAATTTGAGTGAATGATTTTAGTGAACTTAGTCTGAAACCATGCAGATGGCAGCTCTTTCTTAGTTACAGTAATACTCTGATGGGAATAAAAGTGAAAGGAATGATGTGAGCACTTAGTGGGACTCACGTTGTTTACTTACCACAGTATACGTAGATGACGAAATGACGAAATGGTTTTTTCAACACTGCCTAAAAGTGTTGAGAGAGTGTTAAAAACCAACTCATTTTATCATCTATAGTCAGATTTGGGCAAGCGAAGTAAATGATGCGAGCACCAGCAGATGCAGTGTGCATGTACTAATGCCTCTAAACAACTTTTGACCTCAGAGAACATGATTTTCTCTCTACTATGCTCACAGACGGAGATGCGCTAAATCCCCCGGGGGTCTCGTCTGAATTAGTCAACACCAAGCTCATCACCTCGTGCGCACACACTTTTGAAGCAGCTCCACTGCTAAAGCAGCTGTTTCAGACGGGATTGGGCCTGCAGGGTTCTTGCTAATTTCTGAGTACACACTGAGTATTCCTGGAGGTTCACGGGGTAAGCGCGTGGGACACCTGTTAGCAAGCACAACAGAATCTCATTAGATAAGCAAAAGCCTGTTGAAATCCAGTTATCGAGCTCACTGAGATCTAATTAAGCTTAACTTAACCAGCAGAATCCCAGGTAGAATTTGAGATGACTTATTAAAGGCCGCATAAAGTTCCGCAGATCTGGCTCCCGAGATATTTTTTTTATAGCTAAAATGTTTATCAGGCCACCAGCGATGTGTCATTATGGTAATGGGCCATATGCTAAGAGGAGAAACCAAATAAGCGAAAAGACTTTGTATTTATGGAAGCACAAACATTTAATGCAAGATTAGCATGGCCTCGTTTCATAGCTCAGTGAGTCGGGACTAAGGGTTTGAACACATGCATAATGCATGTGTGTGTTTGTGTGTGTGTGTGTGTGTGTGTGTCCTTCCCAAAAAAACTTTCCACCATTCATAAGAGATCAGAAGATGATCGCAGAAAATATTACCTTACAAATTTCACAAATGTGTTTGTTATTCTGTTTAAGTAGTGTATTATCTACTGTATTTTTTTCTCAAAATCTGATTTATATTTGCATGTTTCTTTTTCTTCAAGCTGTACTTTTAATCTGAGCAAAGACTGTCAAATAGAGTCATATTTTTGTTTTTTTTGTTTGTTTTGTGAACATTTTCCACCCTCTCGCCAGCCTTTAGAATGACTTTGTGCTGCTGTGCCTTTAAGAAACACCCACTTCCCTTTAGAAATGAGCAACAGCATTGAGTGCTCCTGTGCTCCAGTCCTCACACACTGGCAGTCATTCTTGCTGTTGTCAAATATAGTTTCTGGCCACCCCATCCATCAATAACAACCTCAGTGAAAAGCCTGCATTACATTGTTAAGTGAACCTTTCACAATCTTAAAACTGGCCTACGTGTGCTGCTCAGAATGTTCAGATCAAACTGACACAATCAGGGACCTTTGCTCATTTCTACTGATGGGCTCCTTTAGAAAGATCTGTAGTTGCTACACACACACACACACACACAGCCATGGTTGGCCTTTAGAGAAACAACTCTTTGGCTGTACTTGTTTTAGTCATACACTCTAAAAAAATCTGTAATTTAACGGTCTATTTCTGGCAGCTGGGGTGCCAGAAAGAAATTTTAATTTCTGGTAAATTTCTGTAATTTAATATCTGTTATTTTACTGTAAGTTTCTGTAATTTAATATCTGCTATTTTATGCTAAAATTCTGTAATTTAATATCTGTTATTTTACTGTAAATTTCTGTAATTTAATATCTGTTATTTTACTGTAAATTTCTGTAATTTAATATCTGCTATTTTATGCTAAATTTTTGTAATTTAGTATCTGTTATTTTAGAGTAAATTTCTGTAATGTAATATCTGTTATTTTACAGTAAATTTCTGTAATTTAATATCTGTTATTTTACTGTAAATTTCTGTAATTTAATATCTGTTATTTTACAGTAAATTTCTGTAATTTAATCTGTTATTTTACAGTAAATTTCTGTAATTTAATATCTGTTATTTTACAGTAAATTTCTGTAATTTCACATGTTATTTTTGGTAAATTTCTGTAATTTGATATCTGTTATTTTACAGTAAATTTCTGTAATTTAACATGTTATTTTTGGTAAATTTCTGTAATTTAATGGCTGTTATTTTACAGTAAATTTCTGTAATTTAACATGTTATTTTTGGTAAATTTCTGTAATTTGATATCTGTTATTTTACAGTAAATTTCTGTAATTTAATGGCTGTTATTTTATGATTTTTTTCTGACACCCCAGCTGCCGGAAATAAACTGTAAAATTACAGATTTTTTTTACAGTGTAGACAGTTAACAAAAAACGTTAAAAATCTATTTCATGTAGGATCAATATATTTAGACGCCATTAATCTAGTTGTTTGAATGTTTCCATTAAGCTACAGGAAATTCTCACAAAATGTCAGGCATTAGCACTCATAAGATAATACTGATTATTTCATCCATGAAATTACTATTGTTGTTTTCATTAAATTCAATGCTTAAATTCTTGCTACCAGGTCTTCGGCTCAAGCACACTTCACCACTTAAGCAAAATACTTAAAACTAATCATTCAAACATACAAGACTGCATGTCTGCACAGGAAGTTTGGCCTGAGTAGAAATGGTCGTGTCCAACTGAGCCTGGTTTCTCTTGAGATTTATTTTTCTCTTCACTTTCGTCAATTGGTGAAGTTTTTGTTCCTCGCTGCTGTTGCCACTGGCTTGCTTGGTTTGGGACTTGTGGAGCTCCACATCAATGGATTTACTGTTCAGTGTTTTCAGCGGTGAAATTTAAACCACACTGAACTGAACTGAACTTCAACTCTGAAAACTAAATTGGCACAGTTTAATTTACTAGACCTTCTATGTTAAACTGCTTTGACACAATCAAATTTAAATATAAATTGAATCGAATTAAATAAAAATGTAAATAAATTAACTCCTAAATAAATACAAATATAACAATACACATTTTTTATGGAAAAATACTTATTAATTTAGTGTTTAAAGAACCATTTAAGGCGACGTGGTGGAGCAGTAGGTAGTGTTGTCGCCTCACAGCAAGAAGGTCGCTGGGTCAGTTGGTGTTTCTGTGTGGAGTTTGCATGTTCTCCTTTTCCTCCTGGTGCTCCGGTTGACATGCGGTACAGGTGAATTAGGTTGGCTAAATTGTCTGTAGTGTATGAGTGTAAATGAGTGTGTATGGATGTTTTCCAGAGATGGGCGTAAAACATATGCTGCATAAGTTGGTGGTTCATTCCACTGTGGCGACCCCTGATTAATAAAGGGACTAAGCAGAAAAGACAATGAATGAATGAATGAAAACCATTTAAAAGAATAAAATAATTGGACCGTTTCCTCAGGGGAGCAAACTTTGCAACATATGACATGGGAAACTTTTGGCTGAAATATGCCAATTGAAGACTGTCCAATGACTAATCTGGGCTGCTTTTCCAAAAGCATCTTGAGCTAAGCTTACCATAGAGACTACTAATGCCAATGTGTCTGCTTAGCCTTACAATGCTTTTGTGAAACGCAGCTCAGATCATTTATTCCTTCAATTATTTTTAGCATCCTTATGCTGGGCTCAGACTACGCAATATTTTAGTTTATTATTACAGACACTGTGTCAGACTACGTGCTTCTGACTGCTAAACTGTCATGCACAAAAAAACAAATCGCTGGTTAAGAACTAGCGTGTTTTCTACCAATGGTCTTGTCGTCATAAGAACCCAAAAGGCACCAGTCTATTGAATAATCCTGCCAATTCTATCCTCTCTTTCATTTAACTTGTTTGAAAGATGCTATCTTAGGGCTTTGTGACATGTTCAAGATGCGTCATATTTTCATCCATTTTGATACACACTATACTAAGATACAATGATCACTTTTAGCTCTATGGTGACCTTTGTTTACAAATCACCACTACTTCAAACTGCTATGCAGTACGTCAAATAATGTGCCTAAATAGACCCTTTTCACATTTCCATGTTACTCAGTAGCGGAAGTCGTCATAGTTGGGAAAACTTACAGCACAGTGAAAGGGAGAGTGCAACAAACAATTTTTTTACAATCTTATTTGCTCAAATAACAAAAGAAAAACTCCACGATGATGTTATAAAGACTTTCAGAAAAAGGAAACAATTGTGTGAGACTGATGACGGCAAGGTCTGTAATGTGCAGATGTCAATTTAACTGTCCTATCCCATAGACGCTGCATTAGAAATGCCTCGCACAAGCGGTAATTCATTTTTTGTAATTTGAAGCAAAGATGATATAAATCATACATGCATATAAATGTTCATACGTTTTGTTTTTTATCTAAATATTAAAAACTTGAAAGGATTTAAGATGCTAATGACCGTTAAACACTTCATAAAAGGCTTGTGAAAAGGGTCCATTGGACTTATACTGTGTTCGTTCTTCAATTCAGTTCATCACATCAACACGCGTGTATTTAATCAACCGATGCTTCAGTAATAGATCATTTACATCAGCATTCTGCAAATATATCCAGAGGAGAAAGGTAAACAAAAAGAAACTAACAAGAAAATTCATTAATTCCCTGAACAAATATGTGAATTATTGATCTGTATACCCTGTGGAGGACGTTTCATAAATTCACAGTATGATAATGTCCCAGTTCTCTTATCTCAAAATTTCCAGGAAAATCTGATGACCCCTTTAAAAGACCGCTGTTTAGAAAGCACTGTAGACAGGATGAGATTCAAGACCCTTTTAATCAAACGCACACAGTGGCATACAGGTGATTTATAGCGCACCCCTCTCCACCCATTCATTGCGTTTAATCACATGGCCTTACAGCCAAGTATACAATCAATACTCATCACCTGACAGCGCATACACACACAATGCAGGGGATTACGAACGACGGGAAGAAAATGAGAGCTCGCAAAGCTTCAGGAGAAACAGAAAAGAGAAGCGGGAGAACAAAATGGGTGCTGTGCCACTGGTTAACCAAGTAATTAAGTGGCAGGCGGGAATAAGAGAGTGCAGATCACATCCAAGAGGGAGAATGCGAATGAAAGCGGATCGAGATGAACGTGTGATAGAAAGAGTGAAGAGGGAGTTGGTGTGGAGCGATGGAGAGAGCAGGAGGGTGGAAGAGTGGGTGGAGATGGAGGAGTCTATATATAACTGGAGGGTTATGGAATAAAAGTGAGAGATCATACTGTTGTGTTTGATTACTTAACTCGGACAGCCATGGTAACCAGCTAAACGGCACATGAAAAGCACTTTAAACAGGCACGCACATACATGAAACACTCGCGGACGTGCTAACCAACACACAGGAGGCCTCTTCCAGAAGCCTGTGCCAACACCACTCTATAAAAGGAGTAAAAGCAGCATCCTGCAAACATCCCTTTGTTTGCCACGCGTCCAATCCAGCAACAAAAATAACACAGACCTCATAGTGCAGAAAAATCTATCAGCCTTTACCCATCTCAAAAAGCAGCGAACGAGGCTGCTTTCCCCAGTAGACCGATTCATCTCCTGCTCTCCTTCACCGGAGAATATTTATATAAGTATATATGCAGTTGATTCAACTTACCGCAAGCATATGTGTGTGCGTGTGTGTTCTGGAGATGTGTTACGGTGTGCGGTTGTGTGTTTACTCATCCTGTGTATATCAGCTGGAAGCGAATAAAAGCTGGGTAGCGATGCTCTGTGGGAACAGCAGGAAAGGGTCACAGAAAGGATCTGATGCTGCTTTGTTTGTTAGTCTCTGGTGAGAGACGATAAACAATAAACAACCAGAGTCGGAGCGAACTCCACGCTTCAGGCCCCAGCTGAGGACCACTCTATCCTCAGCCGCCTGCAGACCCGGGTAGCCAATACACGGAAGAAAGACAAGAATAAAACAAATCCAAATGCGAGCAGTGAATGCTTCCAGGAAACGTTGCGAGACCGAGCGCAGCGATGAAATGTGAGGAACATCGAGTTGGCTCGGTTTCTGTGTTGTGCCTCCATCCTTTGGGAATCTCAAACACAGAGGCTCAAGAGTGCCAATACAGTACATCACTAAACCAAATAGAAATGCTGTATATGAAGCAGAACTCATGGAAAAATAAAAGGAGGGTCTACTCAAAATAAAATCAGCTTTACTGGACATCAACGGGTTTTATGTGATCTTTTAATCCTGGTCAGTAGTTTCCAGACAATTCTCTGCAAAAATGCTTTTTCTTACTTCGATTTGTTGTCTTGTTTCTAGTCTTAATATCTAAATATTCTTAAATCAAGAAGCATTAGACAAGCAAAACTCATTGTCTTTATTTAAGAAATAATGTGGCAAAATTAAGTTAGTTTTTCCTTAAAACAAGCACAATAATCTGCCAATGGAGTAAGCAAAATAATCTTATTTTAAATCAAAAACGTGCATCACGGTGGCGCAGTGGGTAGCACGATTGCCTCACATCAGAAAGGTCACTGGTTCGAGCCCATGCTGGGTCAGTTGGCTTTTCTGTATGTATGTGTGTGAATGCAAGCATGTATGGGTGTTTCCAAAAGTTGGGTTGCAGCTGGAGAGCCATCTGCTGCGTAAAACATGCTGGATAAGTTCCACTGTACACTCTCAGAAAAAATGGTACAATGTTGTAGCAAAGAAGGTACAAACCCTTGTCACTGGGGCTGTACCTTTTTATGGGACAGAATTGTACCTTAAGAAAAGAAACAAATTTGTACCTTTTAAGGTCATGATTTGTACCATGGGAAACCAAAATGTACCTTTGTTTTTAAAAACCTGCAGATAGAATATTGTATACTTTGTGAAAGGTACCACCACAGTGACAAGACACTTTGTACCTTAACAGTGTCAAAAATGCTTACCAAACATTTATAAAAATGCCTTAAATGTTTAGTTTACAATACCTACAGTTTTATGTTTTACCAGTTGTTTTGTATTATTGTATTATAGAACTAAAAATGTATGTTTATAAGTATATTTAAACATATACTTTTAAATGATGATTCTTGTTTTAATGTGGAAATTATTCATAAAAATCACTTATTTATTTTCATAGATACTGTAATAAAGAAGGAGTTGTTCACAGTGGTGTAAAGTAACTAATTACAAATACTCAAACTACTGTAATTGAGTATTTTTTCTCAGGAATTGTACTTTACTTTGTAGTTTTAAAAATGAGTACTTTTACTTTCCCTTGAGTACATGTTTAGTGCAGTATCTGTACTTTTACTCCACTACTTGCCTTCAACCTGCAGTCACTACTTTATTTCTGTCTTGTCTACGGTCGTTGTCTAAAGTAGAAAAATCAGTCCTGTAATTCCTGTCCAATTAAATCACACAGAAAGTAAATCACATCATACTAAACAACCCCAAGACATGGGCGCTTTATAAATGCAGCAAACCTTTCGGAAACATTAAAAATGTCCAAGAAGATGTTCAAAATCTGTACACGCAATGTTCCAGAGACTTTTTATAGACTGCATGTCACTGAAAATGATAGATGTCGACTTAATGATGACTGAAATCACCAGACAGCCTTAAACAATGACTCGAAGGGATCGAAGAACCAAATAAATGAAGGAAGGATTCAATGAAGGGTTAAACAAACTAAGGAAGGAAGGAAAGAAGGAACGAACGAATGAAGGACCTAAAGAAGGTAGGAACAAAAATATGAAAGAAAGAATGAGCGAACAAATGAAGGGAGGAGGAAGGAAGGACCAAACGAATGAAGGAAGAATTCAAGGAAGGACTGAACAAATTAAGGAAGGGAGGAAGGAACGAACAAACGAATGAATGAACAAAAGGACCTAATGTAGGAAGGAACAAAAATATGAACAAACGAGTGAACAAAGGAAGGAAGGAAGGAAGGAAGGAAGGAAACACACAAATGAATGAATGAAGGAAGGAAAGAAAAAAACAAATAATTAAAGGAAGGTTGGAAGGAACAAACGAAAATAGGAAGAATACAACACATGTTGTTTGTGCAGGGATGTGTAAATGTAACATTCTGTAATTGTGTAATACTCACTACTCTTGAGTACTCTTAAAAGGTCTGCTTTTTACTCATACTTTGAGTAATATTTACAGATACTTTTATTGTACTTGCACTACATTTTTGGGCAAGTAATGGCACTTGAGTATGATTTTTCAGTACTCTTTCCACCACTGGTTGTGCAACACTTTTTGTACCTTTTATATGAGAACCATTGTGTACCTTTATTTCAGTTGTACCATAAAAGGCACAGAACTGTATCATAAGAGGTCTTTTCAGTACCATATAAGGTACAATTTTTTACAAAAGTACAAAACTGTTCCTCAAAGAACATTATTTGTACCATCGTGTACCTTTTTTTGAGAGTGTAGTGACCCCTGATTAATAAAGGGGAAAAGCCAAAAAAAACTCATTGGCAGATTATTTTGCTTATTTTAAGGAAAAACTCACTCAATTCTATATATTATATTACAATATTTCTCAAAACAAAACAATATTCTTTAGAAAATGCTTTCAACTTATGAGCAAAACTGCATAAAACATTCTTGTATGTACTACCAATTCCATCTAGTAAGCCAAAGAGAACAAAATCGACACTTCCTGATAAACTGGCGCCAAATATCAAAAATGTAATTTGCTGCGTTAGGAGAAGTCACTGTAGATCTTTTTCTTATATAATAAATTACTTGCACCTCGGAAGATGAAGATGAAATGCAGTGTATGTGTGGAGGCTTTTGGAAGTGTGAGACCACTCTTTGGGAACGCAACTCTCAAAACAGTTCTTGGAGGAAATAATTGGCCAAGGGTTTTTTGAATGACTTGTCAGATATTGTAAAATGTGGTTGGTCAGCTGGTTTGCCAATTTTGCTGTCCCACCATCACATTAACTGTTAAACCAAAATCACATGACTTATTTTTTGATGCACATGCTGGAATTTATTTGGTAAATGTGTTTCCATCTTAGGGCGCCACAGTGGGTAGCACGATCGCCTCACAGCAAGAGGGTCGCTGGTTCGAGTCTCAGCTGCATCAGTTGGCATTTCTGTGTGGAGTTTGCATGTTCTCCCCGTGGTCATGTTGGTATCCTCCGGGTGCTCCGCTTTCCCCCACAAGTCTAAAGACATGCGGTATAGGTGAATTAAATATGCTAAACTGTCCATAGTGTATGTGTGTGGATGAGTGTGTATGGATGTTTCCCAGTGAAAGGTTGCAGCTGGAAGGGCATTCGCTGTGTAAAACATATGCTGGATAAGTTGGTGGTTCATTGCACTGTGGCGACCCCTGATTAATAAAGACCAAAGAGAAAATGAATGAATATTTCCATCTTAGTGTATGCACTTTTTTTCTGACTGGATGAACAGATTATCCTATTCAGTTTTACACAAGTATTTTATGGACATTTTTTAAAATTTATGGGCATCTTTGAAGCATTATTTTCCTGCAATATTCCTGAAATGTGCATACAAATAGATAGATTGCTGTGTGACTGGTGCCACTACTTAATTTATAACCGTTTTATGCAGTTAATTGAGAAAGTGTTCATACACCTTTGTTTTTTTTTCTACACTTTATGTTGCAGCCTTATATTAAAAGATGTTATATTACTTTCCGCCCACATCAATCTACACTTCTCCATAAAAAAACACATTTGTGTCAAGATTGTCATTTGTCATTTTGAAGGAAAAACTGATATATTTACATTGCATAAGTATTCATTTCAATAATTATTTGGAGCACCTTTAACAACGATTGCAGCCTCCAGGGTATGATGCATCTTAACACACCTGCATTTGAGGATTTCCTGCTATTCTCCTCTGTAGATCTTCTCAGGCTCTGTCAAGTTTGGATAGGGACTGTCGGTAAAAGGTCATTTTTACATTTCTCCAATAATGATTCTGTCCAAGTCTTCTATAGGGTTTATTATGCTTTTCGAATGGGAACCTTCAGCGCATTCTGAGTGTTCTGCAGCATGTTTTCATTAAGCATATGTCTGTATGTCTGCATTCGATTTTCCTTCTACCCTGATGCTGCGCCAGCATGGGATGGTGCTGTGCAAGTGATAAGCAAAGCCTTCTTTCATTCAGACAAATTCCAAGCAGGATTTCGTGTCTCTCCCACTGTGCTATAAAGCCCACATTGTTGGTGGAGTGTTCCAGTGATGTACAGTATGTCCTTCTGTAAGTTTCTGCATCAGCTTTAGTGGTCACCACTCATTGTTACCAAGGCTCTTCTCCTCAGATTTGATCAGCTGTGGAGTACTAGATGTTCCCAACTCCATCAATTCAGGGATATGTACGTCTTGTGCTCCTGTGAACTTTCACTGCAACATAATTGTTGTAATTGCCAGATATGTCAAGACAATGTGTCCAGGCCATACCTTTGACATCATGGCTAATTATTTTTCCCTAATATGCATTTACAGCCATTAGACCTTATAGAAAGTTGTATGTCCAGTCCAGTCAGATCATTTTAGTTAACCCCAATAGGAGAACAGAAACATTCATTCAAATGTTTAATTTTTTACATAATCTTTCTTTCTTGAGCCAAGTGTATTTTTTAGTTATTGTCAGTGGAAGTGCTGTGTTTTTAGACAGATTTCAATGTTTTTGTTGATGAATAGATATGTCTTTATTAGTGAATATACATCTGCAACTTGTGCATTTCCATGAGACAAACATGTAATAATAACACATGTGGCTCTATAAAATCCGGTTAATCTGCATAACCTGGTAGCATTTGCTTAATACACATTGGATTTGTGGAGTTATTCTTGTGCAAATTCACAAAACCAAGGTGCTTGAAAAAAGACAAAATACTTGTTGAATGCAAAAACAAGATAAGCAGCACTTATAGATTTAAGACATTTTATTATTTTACAACAGATGTCCAAATTTGTTTGCTTCTCAAAGTTACTCAAAATATCCTCTTTTGTGTTTTAAATATCCTTTGGAACAGCTTGAGGGCAAGAAAAGTGTCAGTTTTCATTTTTAGGTGAACTGTAAATCATGCACAGTACAAACACAAAGTGATCGTGTAATTCAGTAGATGGCACAAGAAGAATAGGTATGCTTTATTTCAGATCTTAGTAAATAAATGTCACTATGTATACTGTACCCTATACTGTACCAAGTATGCTTATTTAAAAAATAGCAGGTTGTAACAAGAGCAGGTGGAGAGGTTTCTTGTATCTTTCTACAGAACTTCCTGTCATCGCTGTCCCATGTAGCTGCATATTTTTCTTTTAAAAATGCACTGGAACAATATTGCTTTTAAAAAGTATTATACATTTTAATTACAAAAATTAAAATTTTATATATGCAGTGTGACAAAGTGTTGGTCCCCTTTTTAATTTATTTATTTTTTGCTTGTTTGTTTGTCACATTTGAATGTTTCAGATCATCAACGAAATTTAATTATTAGTCAAAGATAATACAAATAAGCACATCATGCAGTTTTTAAATGAATGTTTTTATTATTGAGAGAAAACAAAACTGCATAGCCCTGTGTGAAAAAGAGTTCAAACATAATTTAACTCTGGTTCATCACACCTGGGATCAGTTTCTCCAGCCACGCTCAAGCCTGATTACTGCCACACCTTTTCACAATCAAGACCTTCCAGACAAAGTGAAGTAGACCAAAAGATCCTCAAAAGCTAGACATCATGCTGAGATCCAAAGAAATTCAAATCAAAAGAGAAAGAAAGTAACTGAGATCTACCAGTCTGAAAAAGGTTATAAAGCCATCTCTAAAGCTGTGTAACTGCAGCAAGCTACAGTGAGAGCCATTATCTACAACAGTGGAGAACCTTCCCAGTAGTGGTTGGCTGACCAAAATTACCCCAAGAGAACAGAGACAACTCATCAAAAGGTCACAAAAAACACAAAATCAAGCAAAAACTGCAGGCCTCACTTGCCTCAGTTAAGGTGAGTGTTCATGATTCCACCATAAAAAAAGATAATGGGAAAAAATGGTTTTAAGTTCTAAGACGAAAACCACTGCTAAGCAAAAAGAACGTAAAGCATTGTCTCAGTTTTGAAAACATCTTGATGATCTCTAAGACTTTTGGGAAAGAACTCTGTGGTCTGACGAGACAAAAGTGTAACTTTTTGGCAGGTATTGTTCCCATTATGTGGGGTGGAAAGTAACAACACTTTTCAGAAAAATAACATCACCCTAATAGAAAATGTTGTGGTGGTGGAGTGACCTTAAAAAGATGGTACATGCTCGAAAAACCATCTGCAAAGACGAGTGGGCCAAAATTCCTCCACATTGCTGTAACAGACTTATTTTGGAAATGTTTGATTGCAGTTGTTGCTACTAAGAGTGGCCCAATCAGTTAATAGGTTTAAGGGCAAACACTTTTTCATACAGTACTATGTAGTTTTGTATTTAGTTTTCCCTTAATTAAAACAACCTTAATTTCAAAACTGCATTAAGTTGAACTATTTTTTAATAATTTTTGAGAAACATTGTTAACGTGATGTTATGAGGACTATGTTTTTTACTAATAAGTAGATTTTAAAATGATTTTAAAGAACTGTATACCTCTAGGGGACTTGTGAAACGAGCCTTTATTTTACTTCTATTTTTTTGGAAATAGAAGGGTGTTCCTTTAAGGCCATAAAGGATTTTTTTTATTCTCAGAAGAGTCCAGCCTGCAGGCCCCTATACAGCAAAAATTGGTTTTATTAAAAGGATTCTTTCAGAATCTGAAGTGCTTCAATAAACCATTATAGGAGAGTGTACAGTATATGGTACCAAAGACCAAAGAATATATTGAAGGCCGTAAACATGCTTATCAAGGACCAATCAACTGCTTTCATGTACCCTTCCATCATCACTTAGTGCTGACCTCTACGTTGAGAGGCCAGTCTCATGGCTCACAGCAATCAGCGCAGGCCATCAGAGCTGCAGTGTGTGTGTGTGTGTGTGGACGCTCTGTTGTGGTGTGCAGTTTCACTTAAACTTTTTCATTTTTTCCACTTTAACAATGGTGACCCCGGTTCCTCTGGGTAAAAAACATGCTTGTGTCAACAATTTTTGTAAAATTATACTATATAATAACCACATATTCCAAATAAATTTCACAACAAATACAAATAAAAAAACAGCAAGTAACACATTAAACAAATAAGCTTTAGTCCAATTTTGTCATCTGCATCAATTAAGATTAACAAAAGTCATTAGATATAAAACAGATTATATCCAAGCTAAGTGTCTACTTGTTATACCCAAAAAATGATGTTCTGTTTTCAACAGTGTAACAGATAAGTAAAAAAAAATTAACAACATTCTTATTTTCAGTTGTACTGTACCTCAAACAATTAATGATGATACAGTACATGTACCACATTTCATTATATATTAGATTATTACAAACCTGTTGTTGACAAATCAGTAAAAACTGCTATTTTGAAGGCTAGTGGGAAAGTCAAACTAATTATTATTCTGGGGCTGCACTGTCATCCTTAAATAGTGTTTTAGCATGTCATTTAGCATGATTCTTGATCTAAATATGCCTAGATTTTTATTATTATTTTCTTTTTAACCATTTTTACACTGAATGACATTTTAGTAGGCATCTTCTGTCAGTCAGGGTGAAAATGTATGCTTAAAAAAGAATTATGCAGGACACATTGTAATGTATGAAAAAAATAAAGCTGTGTTTTAAGTTGCTGCTTTGATGCTTAAAAACATTTCGTCTTTGATCCATAAAGCATTGAAAAATCTTTTTCACAGAGCAATGAGCTGAGTTAAGCATGTTTAGTTTTATCTGAAACTGATGAAAGGAATTTTTGCCAATGTTTTAAATAAACACTGGGTGTTTTATGCATTGCGGTAGACACAAATAAAACGCCTAGTGAGTGATGCTTTAGCTTCATGCTCTTGTGTTTGAACATAACGTAAATATAAACTTACACTAAAGCCTAAAATACAACTAGCTTTACCAAACGCAAACACAAACGCTAAATCAACTGTATCATTTTAGCTTTCTTCTAAAAGTCTTTCTTCACAGGTTCAACGAAAATGCGATGTTGTACCAGATGAGCAAATGAATAAGTATACTACATTAGAAAGGTAATGCATATAGAACTGGTTTTATGATGCAAGCATTAAATACCACATTTACGTTTGGTATTAAGGAGTTAGCTCACCGCAAAAAAAACAAAAAAAAAACACAATTTGGTTATCAGTTCCTCACTCTCATGCCGTTTCAACCCGCTGAAACCTTTGTTCATCTTCAAAACACAAATTAAGATATTTTAGATGGAATCTGAGAGTTCTCTCTGCCTCCTATAGACAGCAATGAAATCCAGAAAAGGAAACAAAAACATTGTCAGAATTTTTGCATGCCACTACAGTGGTTTACTGTAATCATGCTAAGCTCTAAAAACACATTTGCGTCCCAAAAAAAGTGTAAATACTTAGGCAATAGAACATATTGCCATCAGAGTCAGCAGCACAACACGCAAGCGTTGTATTGCATGTAAACTTGCACCAATCTGACATGCAAGACATGGTGAACAAAGTTTTTACATTTCTTATTTTGGCACATTTGTTATGATCACAGTTAAACCACAGAATTGACATGAGATCAGAATTGAGTTCTTTTTGGTTGCTTTTCTGAAACGTTGCTGTGTATGAAGGATGAGGAAGGTTAGGAATTGATTTCATTTTTTTCCGATACCGGTGCCTGAACCAATACTTTTTTTTAAAATGTCTCTCTCACACACACACAAACACACACACACGCACATACACTTACAAACACCCGTTTCACTGTACAATCAGAATTTTACTCTTTGCATTTCTATGCTCTATTACAAACCTTTTTTCAATGCTTAAGTACATGTTTGTTTACATTAATAACAAAAATAATATAAAAATTGTCCACTCTCTAATTCAATTTGTTTTCAAAAATAAGACTATAAAAATATTTCACAATTTGGTTAATTACAAAATAATATTCAATATAAAAAGCTCATGATATTTCTATCTCTGCCAGTCATTCTTTTCCAGTAAAACTGCATTGACTGAGAGCTGTGTGTCACTTATCCATTTCTGAGTACTACCATTTCATGGTAGTATAGTAGGAAATGCCACATACACTGTAATGTTTTGTATTCAAAGATAAACATAAAATTAAAATAGCGATGATTGTTTTATAATGTATGCATTCATACTGTATGTGTGAAGGGCTACTTTTTCACCTGAGGAAACAGTGGTTTTGTAATGAGGGGTGAATCCAGCAAAAACCTCACAGTAAATGACCCATTGCTCCCCCATGACATTTTGTATGTACTGACATTTTGTAAACTGTATGAACGTGAGTTTTCTCATTGAGCAAATCATTTTTCAGATCATTCTGACAGCCCATTAATGCAGTAACTAGCAATTACAGTATGCATGTTGATGCTTTTTGCATCCATGTCACAGCACCAGAGGATTAATTATTTCAATTAACAGTTAAGGAATTCAAGTGGCACTGAAATTCCTGTTCTGATTTGCTCCGCTACATACTTGTTATCAGAGATATGGATTCCAGTTACTCCATATACCAATTATATAGGATACCAATGCCATATTGGTACCAAGATTTAGTACCCAAGCCTAATCTAATGAGAGAGTTCTGAATATGTGTTCAGATGATGAACAAAGGTCTCGGGGGATTGGAATGACATGAGGGTGAGTAAATAATAACAGATTTCTCATTTTGGGTGAACTAATCCTTTAATGCCATGTCAAAAACAGGACCAAAATGTGTTTGTTTAAACTCATGCACTAAAAAAGTGAAATATTGTGCAAAGATCTACTTTGCTGGTTTTGTATTGCAATTCTTCATCGTTTGTTCTATTAGTAGCATATATATGGTTAGGTTTTTTGATGAAGATAAAAAAAGGGCACCTAAAAAAAAAGGAAGATAGAGGCATGTTTGTCCCAATAAGCCTAGATTGAGCACTGCCATCATATGTTGTTAATGGAGCTCTTAATAAGTCTTTAACTGGGAATGATTAACTGCTAAACTCTCTCCAGCAGCTCAGTGGCTTCCTGTTCTTGAGCTACATCACTTTCATTTAAAGGAAAACCACACCTCTAAATTACACCATTTATCTCTGACCAAACGAGTTCACTCTTTATGTTCGTGATGAACGTCACATGACCAAGAGTAATGAAGCCTGCAGGTGAAGCGGCCATTTTAATCTCTGGGAATGAGAAAGAGGGGGTGGGGGGAAGCAATGATGTGCCAGATTAGACTCATTATGATGGGTGATGGGTTGATGGGCTGCAGAAATGGAGGATGAGGGGACGGGGATGCAATAGCCTTTTATCAAAAGAAAAAAAAATGTGACATATATTTTCCATGTCATTTTGTTTTGGTTTTAAAAGAAAAATCTGTTTACAGAAACATACAATACTTTAAAGTGTTCTAATCAATTCTAATTATATAATTTGCTTGTCAGTTTCAAGATGTTTGATTATTATTAGATGAAATCTTAATTATTCATTTAACTACAGAGTAATATTAATTAAATACTTACTGTACTGTTAGGGTTAGAATGGGGTTAGGTTAAGGGTTAGTTAGATTTAATAATGCATAATTAATTGTAATTACTGTAGTAAGTACATGGATAGTGTAACAATCACCGCTTAAAAAAATATATATGTTTGCTTTATATTTTGAAAACACACTTTAATCCTTCGGCTTAGTCTCTTTATTCATCAGGGGTCACCACAGCGGAACGAACTGCCTTATCCAGCATATATTTTACACAGCGGAAACCCTTCCAGCTGCAACCCAGTACTGGGAAACATCCACACACACTCATTCACACTCATACACTATGACCAATTCAGTTTATTCAATAAGGTATATGCAGAGCTAGTGCTTCTTCCCATACTGATAAACTTCCGGTCAACGGTTAATGTGACTTTTTTCCATTTTATAAGGTTCCTTTTACAGCATCGATGTTGTAATGTAATTAAAGTATAATCGGTTAAATACAATTTAGCGTTCATTTAGTTGCTTAAGTGTAATACGAGAAGAAAAGCCGTTTACACGCATGCGCCTGTCAGGATTAGCAGGAGTAAAATCAACCCAGGCTCATTGTGAAAACATAGTCCCACGAACGTTTCTGGAGACCGCACATTACGTGGTCAGAGGTACATATGGCTGCGTTTCATTTTTTCTTTTTTTTTTTCACGAACGCTATGGAGTGGTGTGACACCCTTTTTTTTTCGCGCTTACCAGCCGGCCGCTCACCTCGTGTGGACGACTTTCCCGCTGCAACCAGACGCAGAGAGGAGTTGACCATGATGACGGGGTTCGAGTCCGGTGAGGAGTGCTTTCAGAAAGCAGGTAAGACAAAAACAGAATCCAAATAATAAAATAAACCAGTAAATAACGGTGAGAATGTGGTAAAGTCTGAAAATGTGGTAAAAAATGAGGCTTTTATTTTATTCTGGATTGCTTTTTTGAAAGTTGGTTGGGTTTAGGGAAGTGTGTGGGTGGGTCAATCAATAAAATTTTGGTTGGGTTTAGGGAAGGGGGAGGGAGGGTGGGTCAGTCGATTGGATGGTCAGTCAGTCATTCAGTCAGTCAGCCAAACAGTCAGCCGAAAGCGGCCTCTGGTGGGTTTAATCGAGAACAGTAGATGTGAACGGCACTCGCGAGAGACATTTGAGATCTCAAAAAATATCCGAAGCGGCCTCTTGTGGGTTTGCGAAAACAAAAAGTGCAAAAAGACGTACCTCACGGGACGTATTCCGTGGCCTCTAGAGACGTATACTCAGGACTACTTTCTTACAATGAGCCTGAGTTGGGTAAATTAAATGTTCATATTTTACACATGGTGGGAAAATATAATTTAATGCAGTGCTTCTTGTACAGTCTGAGACCCACTTTATATCAGATATCACTCAGACAGTGGAGATCGCTGATTTTGAAGGAAAACAGACCCTAAACGCATTTTGTAATGGCTTACAGTTCGCCGGAAGAGCTTGACGCAGGTTACTGACAAATCCAAACTGACAAAATCTTTTTCCACATACTTCCGCATATACCCTATTCACCTATACCGCATGTCTTTGGACTGTTGGGCAAACCGGAGCGCCCGGAGGGGAGAACATGCAAACTCCACACAGAAATGCCAACTGACCTGGGACTTGAACCAGCAACCTTCCTGCTGTGAAGCAACAGTACTAACCACTGAGCCACCCTGTCACCCAATTCATTTATTTATTTAATTATTTATGATTATTAGGTTTCCCAGAGATGGGTTGCAGCTGGAAGGGCATCCGCTGCGTAAAAAACATGCCGGAATAAGTTGGCAGTTCATTCCGCTGTGGCGACCCCGGATTAATAAAGGGACTAAGCTGACAAGAAAATGAATGAAATAACTGATTATTAGGACAGCTGTATAATGCCTGACAATAATACATAAATGTGAAAACTGCTTATTATGACAGATAAGGAGTATTCAAGTATTTGTGAATGTGTGTGTGTGTGTGTGTAATAGTTTTGTGAACGCAGTCATCTTATTTAAAAAGTACTATTCAGAACAATTAATACATAAACAAATACTGCCAACCTACACACTAGTTTTAACTATATCTTAGCTGGCAGACTTGCACTCGTAAAAAAGCAATTGTACATTCAGTTCGACAAGAAACTTTCTGTCTAAACAAGCGTATGCTCTTCATGATTAATTCACTGCGTGCTTTCACATCAGCGCTATTGTTTATGAGCTTATTGGACTGTTTCAAAGCTGGTGGCTATTCAGTGGGCATAAATATCCTGTGACTAGACTAAATACGGATGGATTGTTTTCCTCTCAGATCCGCTGTCAACAAGAATGTTTTCTTGCCATGTGGACCAAGTTAACAATCCATCCTATTATAGTCTCCTAAATTTGACATGGACCCACAGTACACTTAATCATAATAGTGACGGACGGAGACAGCAATGAGTAAATTGAGATAATGAGAGCCAAAGAGACATCTAGAGTGAAGCCCTTCCTTTAGTCTTTTAGGCAAAAAGCTGCAGGGATACTAATGGTTGATCAAATCCGAATATGGCAGATAAAAAAAAAGATCTGTCCTACTTTTCACTAATGGATGAAAGAGAAAGGAAAGGGAGATGCCCTGACTCATGCCTTATATGGTAAAGGACTGGCTGTACTGATGTCCAGCAGAACATTTCCCTTACAATAAAGCCTCTCTCAACACGACACTGCTAAAAGCTCTCCAAATCAGTCCTACTTGCAGATATACTGAGGTGTTAGTACTGAAGCGTGTTTGTGTTTAAGTGCGTATATTCATAGATGCTGGAAAATGTACACTCACCAGCCACTTTTTTTGGTACACCAGCTCAGCTGCTTGTTTAAGGCAAAGAAACAACTGGCCAATCACATGGGAACAACTGATTTATGGATGTAGACGTGGTCAAGAAGATTTGCTAAAGCTCAAATGGGGAAGAAATGGGAATTAAAGGGTACCTATGATGAAAATCATCTTTTGTAAGCTGTTTGGACACAACTGTGTGTAGGTTTATTGTGTCCACAGTCATATTGGGGTAATATAAACAGAAGTGTCTTTTTTTATTTCCTGACCTTAAAATAGGATCCAAATCCCTCCCATTTTGAGGCCCACCACAATGTTACATAGGATTGCAGTTTCCCCTCCAACCGAATGAATTGGCAGCCCTGTATTTACATGTCTCCATACAATAGTAACACGTTTAATAATACCCACAAGACAGGACATGTATATTAACGTGTATCCTGTCATATTTTCCATGTAAAGTTAAACATGTGCCTGATGGTGTCTGATGTGTGTGTGAGGGTGCGTGAAATTCGTAACGACATTGTGTGTGACTTATCGTTCTCATCGACTTGTTAACTCCACAGCAAATACATCAAATAATCATTGGGAAAGTTCTTACTGTAGTATTTCTCACAAACGTTAGATCTGCTTCCTTCATGTCTGTCACTGTGCTGTTTATCTGATGCAGCCGAGGTGGAGATTGAGGCACACTCTGACAGGCACATGGAAACGGACGGAGAGAACTAACTATCATTAACTATAACTATCAATAAAGGCACAGGCAACAGCAGCTAAATTGTGTTTAGAGCCGAAAATCCCAATAATCTGAAAGGTATAATAAATAATCTGATGGGTGTTTTGAGCTGAATTTTTACACATTCTTCTTCAGACATTCTGGAGACACAAAAGACATTAAATCTTGAAAAATGGGTAAAATAGGTGCCCTTTAAAGTGATTCTGAATGTGGAATAGTTGTAGGTGACAGATGGGCTTGTCTGAGAATTTGGTTTATAGAAGATATGTTGACATTTTCGCACTCTCAACTATCTATTAACATTTACATTTACTTATTTAGCAGATGCTTTTGTGACTTACAAATGAGAATGATACAGTTAGAGAATGGTCTTTACAGAGAAAAAAAATTAAAACATCAAGAGAGTCGCAATTCTGTGGGTGAAAACGAGTCTGTTTATTGTAAATGCATGTTCTTAAGCTGATTATGCAGAATAAGCTGATATGCGTAATGCCATGTATACACATTACCTGGATTTATTTTATTGGTTAAAGCTCAAAAACGGCTTAAAATCAGAACAGGTAGTTTTTTGTCCAATACACATTGCATGTAAACACCTTTATCGGCATTCATGTGTTCATGTCTGATTGTGCAGGTGAGGTACACTTATAGAAGTAGAAAACATTTAGCATATTTTATTGTCTTAATGAAGCACAAAATCATGTCATTGACTCACACAGTTGATGCAGAATCCTCAAAAACAAAACAACAAAATTGCTGCATTCGCATGTACTGAAAATACATGACAAAATACAACAATATTATAGCTTCTGGCAGATTTCCTGCTGACATTTTTGAGGTACTGACACTGATATTGTGATGTTAGCTGCTTTTAAGAAATCTGCCTAACGCAAATATGGTCTTCTGCATAGCTGATTTACTAATTTGTATGTAAACAAATACAAATTATTTTGTGAAATAATCCGATTTTTGACAGTTTGCTTATTTTGTGCATGTACAGTACACTACCTGACAAAAGTTTTAGGAACAACAGATAATAACTTGACCTCTAGTTCATTCTAGTACATTCTTTGGATTCATCTTCAATGCCTCCTCCTTCATCTTACCCCAGACATGCTCAATAATGTTAATATCCATATAATCAACTTGAAGTCATGTTATTATTTGTTGCTCTTACAATTGGTATCGACGACAAGACTTTTGTCAGGTAGTGTAAATGCACTCCCTGACTTGCTGATTCCAGAGGATGTCAGAGAAGAATGATCAGACAGCTTTGAGCAGATATAGAAAAGTGACTGCATCTGGGTTTCCATCAGCCTGTGTTAATGCATATTTTGAAGTATCATATAAGAAACAAGTGATGAAAACACCAAATTTCAAATAAAAATCTCTTAATTTGCATAAAGTTATACCAGTTTGAAGGGCTTTGGGACTTGTGCCAGTAATAAATTTTGATTTTGCAAACAGTACTCCTACAGTATGTGACTACTCAGCCGTCTCCATTATGCTAGCCATTAGATTGGTTACTAAGTTACCAATATTACAGTCAAATGCTCTAACAACTTCATGGAAATGCACCTAATTTGCATTTGGGATTTTTCATTTGGAAACCTTGGCTTGTGTCTGAATTAACTAACCCAGGTCTGCTGAAGATCATCTCTGAACACACAACACATCCAACCTTGAAGCAGATGAGCTTCAGCAGAGGAAGAGCACACTGGTGACACTACTGTCAGCTGAGAACAGAAAAACGAGATGGGCACAGGAACAAAGTTGCCTGCTCTAATGAGTCTCGATGTCTGCTGCAGCATTCAGATGGTTAAGGTTTTGGTGTAAACAACCCAAAAGCATGGATCCCTCCTGCCTTTTATCAGTTGTTCAGACTGCTGTGGTGTAAATGATGTGAGGGATATTTTCTTCGCAGACTTTTGACCCCTTATCCCCAACAGAGCATTGTTTAACATATACATATACCTGAGTTTTGGTCGACTTACGGTGGCGCATTGGGTAGCACAATCGTCTCATAGCAAGAAGGTTTCTGGTTTGAGCCTTGGCTGGGTCAGTTGGCATTTCTGTGTGGAGTTTGCACGTTCTCCCGAGTTGACGTGGGTTTCCCTCTGGGTACTCCGGTTTTTCCCACAAGTCCAAAGACATGTGGTATAGGTGAATTATATAAGGCCTAGTGTATGAGTGTGAATGAGTGTATATAGCCATTTGCAGTGTCGGGTTGCAGCTGGAAGGGCATCCACTGTGTAAAACACATGCTGGATTTATTCCACTGTGGCGACCCCAGATTAATAAATGAATGAATACCTGAGTTTTGATTAAAGCCACAAATCTTAAACTGGTTTCTTGAACATGACAGTGAGTTCACTAAACTCAAATGGCCTTTACAGTCACCAGGACCCAATCCAATAGAACATTGGGATGTGGTAGAATGGGAAAACCTTCAAGTACAGCACAGAATAAGTATGCTCACCCCTAGATGTACTTAACTTATGGAAATAACCTTCAATAAGCCAGCCTTAAAGAGACTTGTCATCAATTCTGTCATCAATTACTCACCCTTTTTCTAAACATGTGTGAGTTTCCGTCTTCTGTTGAACACAAAATAAGATATTTTGAAGAAAGCTTGAAATCTGTAACCATTTATTTCCATAGTGTTTTTAACTTCCTAAATGAACAGAACAAAGAAACTCATAAAGGTTTTGAATCACTTGAGAGTGAGCAAATGATGGTAAATTTTCATTTTTTAAAAGAAATATCCATTTAAGGTGGGATTCTAGACCATCCTTTTTATATTTAGTGATATTCTTGCAATGTCTGGTGTGAATTGCTCTGGTAAGGTTATGTCAAAACACTGAGTCGAGGTCAGAACTCTGACTGAGCTGCTCCAGAAGGCCCTGTTTTCTTCTTTTGAAGTTATTTTTGTGTTGAATTACTCATGTGCTTTGAGACGTCGTCTTACATCACGTTATGCAGGGGCTTCCATTGGTGGGATGAAAAGTTGCAGATGAGAGTTTCTGATTTGTGTCTTGCACATTTTGTACTACACATACCGTAGCAGTATTTTTCCCTGTCGACAGAAACACCAATCATTCTAAGGAACATCTGCATGTTCTTTTGCAAAAGAAGCAGAAATGTTTTATTTTTGGACACCCGCAGCTTCCTCTGTGAAATCTTTCATTGAATACCCTTCTTTTTGTGTCGTCCGTATTGCAGACATGTCAGTGGAGAAGTCCATGAGTCTTGTTATCTTTAGTGAGCATCCTGCACTGAGTTCTTGCAGTCATTTTCACTGTGTGCCCACTCCTATAGAAAGCAGCGCTGGACTTGCTCTATTCATAGACTTGTCTGACTGTAGAATGGAGAAAGTGTGTTTTTATTGGACAGGGCGGTTCTGATCAATCTTGTCTCATTTATTATACTCTCGGTTCGATGACTTCTCACTCCAGTTATGGATTCATAAACTTCTGTAACCTTCATTGGCAATGTTTACACAGTGAATCCAACAAGACATGGAAAAAAAAACATGAGGACAAAAGAAGAGAGGAAGAGCATAAACATTGATATGGCATACACACGGTGGAAAGATATGATGGAGAAAATTGTGAATAGTAAGGTCCAAACTGCTTATTTCGAAGACTGCTCTCTAAAAGTATTGGTATCAGTGTAATGCATAAATCAAGCAATATATATGCAAGACAAGTATAGGGGCCAGTATTTGATATTTAGCATTTTTCAAGTTATCTGTATCAGCAGATGTTTTCTGTTTAGCCAATAAGTGTTGAGGCTTATATTTTCTCAAGCCCAGTGCTTGAATGCAGATGCGCAGGAGCACACTTTATCACTCTTCAACGTTTCTTTAACAGTTTTTTGTAATAATAGAATGACGAACTATGTTGCAGTATATCCTGTTTACCATCATGTCAAATCCATGTTATAGTCAGTGTATACTGCATGTAAAATGAGATTTGCCTTGTCTGTAATAGAGAAAACAGTCTTACCTTATCTTACCTTAGAGGCAGTCTTACCTAATTATTGGGTGTGCTGTTGATTTAAATAGTGTTTTTAACTTTTTTTTTTATTTGTTAGAATTCGTAATCCAGAAGTCGCCATCTAAGCAATACACCAGTATATTTTTGTTTTGTTTTTTTATTTTTATTTTTTCATTTATTGATTTTCATATTTACTTTAAAGTAAATATTGTGTAAATAAAATATAAATTTAACCCCAGCAAATGTTATGCTTGAGGTATTACTATCTCAGTTTATATACATCCGATTATTATAGATCTACCCATTTAGGGGTAGAAGCATGTGTGTATCTTTAAAGTGTCATATAATGCCCTGAGACTATATGTTACATAAAAAATTTCCCTGAAATCTAGATGGTACTATATGTGGCTTTGGTAATTGCAAAAGTTCATATATATATATATATAAGTTATATATATATATATATATATATATATATATATATATATATATTAGGGCTGTCAAAAAATTAATCGTGATTAATCACATCCAAAATAAAAGTTTAACATAATATTTGTTTGTGTACTGTGTATATTTTATTATGAATATATAAATACACATATGCATATACTTGATAAAATGTTTAGATATATAAAAAATATATGTGTATGATACAAATTTTACATTTGAATATGATGTAACTACTTTGATGTAACTTTTTTATATATAGTTTTGGATTCTATGAATGTGTTTATCACATATACATAATAAATATATATAACACACACACATAATATGTCAAAACAAACTTTTATTTTGTATGTGATTAATCACGATTAATTCTTGGACAGCCCTAATATATATATATATCCAGAAACAGTTTTAAATGTCCATTTGCAACCCTAGGAATTAGGATATGAAATGCTTTCATTTTACCTTTGAAACTCAGGGTTGTGAAAAATAATGAATATTAATGAGCATGAATGAGTGCTTTATATATATTATGTGTATAATGAATATGAATGAATATTAATGAGTTCCTCTCTGATGCTCAGCATGGCTCATGTCAGTCACTGATGTTCACATAGTGAGATGTACTATGATATACACATGCGCAACAACCATACTTCAGTTGTCTCTAGAAGCCTTGTCAAATGACAATCATGGCAATCAGAAGTGTTGGAGACCATGTTAGCTAGAAGCGAGTGAGCTCCGTAAGAAAACTAGTTTGCTCTTGAGTTATGTGTTGTGAATGAAACACAGGCTAAATTATAATTCTAGCAAACAAAAAGGGATTGACGTTGATATAGAGTTGTATTTTATGAGTTTTAAATGAATCATCACTCCATCTAAATGATGATCAAAACTGTTTACATGTGTCTGTTGCCTCATTACGAAGTATACAGCAATTTTCACAATATACACCAGGGGCTGCTGCTGGTGGCATGCATGTTGTAGTATCAAAATTTTCAGGAAATCAGTCGGGTAAATAATTGACTAGGGCTTTGTTCGAATTAAAAAATATTTACTGAATGCTTATCCATTAAAGCTCTCACATACGGACTCTAACAACGAAAGTAAGAATCCAATTTCAGCGTCTTTATTAAACAAAGAATAGTCAAGCAATGGTCAAACACAGGAGCAAACAGTATCATAAAGGGCAATCCTAAGGAGTTGTCAAAAGCAGACAAGAAATTGGTTCAAGCGGCTAACATCAAAAATCATTAAACAAGGCAAGGGTCTGGAAACACAGCAAGGTAATGTAAATAACGTAACGTAAATGCTTCGTAATGTGTACAGATCAACAAGACTGAGCAAAGTCTCTGTGTGTGTGTGTGTGTGTGTGTGTGTGTGTGTGTGTGTG
>CAIGQQ010034599.1:1410497-1470866 GCA_903798035.1 Danio albolineatus | reverse complement strand
GTGTGTGTGTGTGTGTGTGTGTGTGTGTGTGTGTGTGTGTGTGTGTGCCTACGTGCGTGCGTGTATGTGTGTGTGTGTGTGTTAAACTTTTAACCCAATATGCAGTGTTTCCTACTAGTGATGAGAAGTCCAGTTTTTTTACTTAAACCGGTTCTTTCGGACAAACAGTGATCAAACCAGTATGTTTTATGATACCAGTAGTCTTGATGATATAATAAATTATAAGATATAATAAATACATTCTCATCAGATGCAGTGCACTCATTAGCTTATACAATTTTAATATATTAACACTTTGAAGAATAAACTTTTACTGTGTTAAAATGAACTAGTGTACAAATTTCACACTTTAGAAAGTGTTATTTTAACTCCAAAAAGGAGGGAGTCATATGTACACCCAAGGAGTGTTAAGTTAAACTCAAATTGAGTTAAATGTACATTGATTTTTTTTGCTGTGTATGTACAGATTAGAGATTCATTTTGAAAATCTCAGAATCGATATACTGTAGTATCTATTTCTCGATCAAATTTTCACCAAAGCTCTAATAATAATTTTCATTGCATTGCATACAATATTACACACAATATGGTCCACATTATGGTTGGTTTCATTCACAGTAGGGTGAATGATAAACCAAAATTAAATCCTATTTGCGATTTAGCAAAAGCTGCGATTGTCTACATTATGTTAAGAAAGTGCAGTGATGTGATCAGTAGTAAATCACCTCTAAAGGCCACTCTCAAGTCGCACAGAACGACCAAATATGCCTGGAAGAAGCCCAGCAAATACTAGTCTGTGGGAAATCCTTCTAATGTAAAAAGTAAACAGGAGATTAAACTGCTTTCACTTCATTCAATCAGATTAATAAACACATCACCGCAACAACGTATAGTTTTTATGACCCGATAATAAAGTGGGTAATGGTACAACACCTTTGTCCCTGCTGATTAGAATGCTATTATGAAATATGCCACATGCTTTATTCTAAGAAGACACATCGTTCCACAGAATGACTTAATTTAAACACTTGACTGAAGCTGTGAAGTAAGTTTTGAGTCAAAACATCATTATACGTGTTAATTGCACGTTCTTTCAGGTTTATTAGTAGCAACAATTACTACAAAAGGCCACAGTTTACAGAGAAGCTTGTCATTGCAGATTATTTGCAGTATGACTGGTTTTGCGTAGCTTGGTAAAGAACTACGGCTTTGTGTAGTAAACACTGCTCCAGCTGAGCACAGGTGCTGGAGATTTACAGCTGATTTATATGCATTTGACAATCGCATGCGTTTTTATCGTTCAGCCCTAATTCACAGTGCCAGTGACTTAAGCCACGGTCGCACTAGAGTTTGAGCATGGGAAATTCTGATGTACAGCACTGTGAAATGGGGCAGGATTAATTAAGATGATTAGGCATTAAAAAGTGAGCGATCACTCCATATTTTCAATTTATGTCCAGAGAGGTCATGTTTTGATCTTCGATTGGTCTTACGCAATTACATGATGCAATTACACAGGTCAGAGTTCACCAAATTGCGGAACTTGTCATACAAGCTTGTGTTTCTGCTTCCGCATGTGTATGTGTATGAATGGAAGTCTATAGGGTGAAAAGTGCAGTGTGACTGCAGCTTTCCTCTTATCTGTACTACCAAAAATGACCCATGAGTATTTAATGTTGTTTTAAAATCATAATCATCCGATACACACAAAACATATTTCATTTGTAGAGTTGCTAACTTGACATCGCAGCCTTTCAAACTAAGGGCGCACTCACACTATGTACAGTTCCCTTTAACTGGGCCAAAGCACGCTTGTCCCCCCTTCCATCTCCCCCGACGGCCCGCAATCACATTGCATTCGGGCCTGAGCACGCTTACGTCATCAATGATGCGTTGTTCAGTGTAAGAGAAGTGCTCTCTGAGATTTATTTATATCATTATATCGTTTTAGTGGTTTGATATGCAGTGACACACAGTCAGATATTCCCCCGAACAGATCAGCCACTGCTGACGCTCATAAACAATCATAAAGTCCTCGTGCTGCTGGAATTAGAAGGTTTACTAAAGGTGCAGCTGTCGTGCAGTGAGGGGTTTGCATCTTTAATAATCTACGACAGTGTGTGTTCATTAAACAGTAAGAATGATTAATAAATCCATATGAAACAGTCCCCAAAAGTCACGTCTCCTCTTCAGTTTCGAGCTCAGGCGCGATTTGCACTCACACTACAAGCGTACCGCGCCAAAGCCCAAGTGAACCACGCTCAGGCACACCTCTTCCAACCGGGCCAGGACCGGCCAACTGTAAGTGTCAGCGCACTCACACTTCTAAAATTATCTGTGAAGCGGGCCTGAGCACGGTTCGGATAGCACAGTGTGAGTACGTCCTAAAATACAGTCAAACAAACAAAGTTAAACTGAGTGCTCATCTGTGACTGATGCAGAGTTGGGTTGTCATCAGGAATTACAAAGTGAAAGCATTCAAAAGCATGTTGAATAAGTAGTGCCATGATAACGTCTAGTGAAAACTGATGCTCGGTAGAGGCAAGACGCCATATATTATAGTATGTAATATAATATGTATGTATATTCAGCCCTTTTTTCTGTCCAAAAACCGATAATGTCTTTTTTTGGAGAGAACTTTTGGTGGCTTACAAATCACTGCTGATCTTAACTGTTATCTCTTAGGCCGTTTGAATGTACAGATATTTGTCATAGCAATAAAGTAGCTCAAAGCTGAATGCTGAAACACTAAAACACAGCACAGAATGAGAGAAAGAAAGAGAGAGAGAGATTTGCTCATGTTAGGGGGATGTAGAGGCTCATTAAAAAGAAGAGATCAGTCACAGTGCAGCAGGAGAGACAGAGAGAAGGAGAGAGACAGCATTTGTCTTTACAGGGAATGTAAGGATGTTCTTTTTGTTGGCCGTTGTGAATTGAATCATTTTTTCCTCATTGTTAACATATGTAAATTCCTGTGTCACTGCTGCTGCTGCAGGCCTTCAGTTCTGCTCACCGTTAGAGGACAAGAGAATGAGGCGTGCGCACGCACACACATACACATACGCACACACATACACACAAACTCCTTTCTCTCTGTCACACACATTTTCCCAATAGACACAGTTCTCTCTCTCGCACACACACATAATGGCAGAGTAAGAGTAGGACACATGGAACAAGACTGCTGCAACACACTAACATAGTTTTTAAAACATACACACATTTGTTTTCCTGTCATGGTGGGGAAGGATTCATGCAACCTTTTTTAAGGGGTCCTGGCCTACATGTTGTCATAAAAAAAGGAAAAATTAGCTTTTTTTATTATTTAGTGAAATATGGGGATATATGGTTACTGTTTTGAACCTCAGCTGGGTCAGTTGGCATTTCTGTGTGGAGTTTGCATGTTCTCCCTGTGTTCACTGGGTGCTGGGTGGTTTCCCCCACAAGTCCAAATACATGCGCTCCCCATTATAAATTGAAAACTTAACTTAAATAAGGACCCAGTATTTTGTAAAAAAAAAAAAAAAGAAGAAGAAGAATGCGTCTAAAAATAAGTTGAGAATTGAATTTGTGTTGAGGTACATTAATAAATTAGAATTACCATATTTTATTTGGAACTTACAGAAGGAAAAATAGTAGTTAATAGTTACATTTAAAAAACTTACAAATAAAAAGCCATCAGCCTTTTTCTTTTCCCCTCCATTGGATTGCGACACCAGCAATTGTAATAAACTTTCTGACACCTTTATGGCACTCACATATATTCAAATTAAATACAGGCCACAACTGAAAATGGAGGATGGTCTCCGAGAGGCCATCGACAAAATTACACTAAGAATTGACTCAGCCTATTGGTGTTTGTGCGCTATTGCATTCAAGGTTTGCATATTTATAACCACCACCAGGATATTGGGGGTCATGAGTCACTAAGTGCGTCCCAA
Organism: Danio albolineatus; assembly: GCA_903798035.1. Taxonomy (NCBI): domain Eukaryota; kingdom Metazoa; phylum Chordata; class Actinopteri; order Cypriniformes; family Danionidae; genus Danio; species Danio albolineatus. The sequence goes on along the minus strand of CAIGQQ010034599.1, from coordinate 1,466,925 downwards.
ATCGCACAATTATGCACTGTTCTACGCCATTTTGTAGTATAAATAGTTAAGTAGTGCGTTCACACTAAAAACTTTTAAAAATTCAACCGTTAAAAGGAACATTCAATGGCCGCTGCTTTGCTCCCGTGGTGGAAGGGGTGGAGCTTTTGGCCACTGATGTTGGATTACTGTATTTATTTTGGATTGTTAAACCAAAGCTCTCCTATGAGAATGATTATACGCCTCCTGAAGGTGAATGTGCTTATTCTCATAGCAGTAGTTTGGTCATTTATTTCACTAATTTGGCAACCGTCTATTGTCATCTGGGAAATGGTTTGAATTTCCGCTTGTAAAAAAATGGTAGTGTTCCATTTGGGATGACACTACATTCACTATGCTGTTGAGTGTGTAAGCGCATAAGTGCGTAGTGTATAGTGTGCCATCTGGGACACAGCAACTGGCATTGTTATTTAGGGGTTACATGCTGTAAAGTTTGGGAACCTCTGCCTTAAGATAAAAAACATGCCATGACACATTTGATGGACCATCCATTGCCTAATCAGATTATATTTCTGCCCTTTATCCATACTGTATGACAAAACCCTTACACAATATTACATTTTGAGTATCAGACACTATTTAAATTGTAATTATTTTTCTGTCTATGGCTTTCCTGCACAGAGCAGATAATTTCTGGTTTTACTATCCCTATGGAATCTCTACTTGCCAGTAATTTTTGTACTGTAATTTTTTTCTGTACATTCTGTACCCTAAACACAACCCTCACAGAAATCATTCTGCTTATTAACATTTTCAACATACTTAACTGATTTCTAAGCTGTTTCTTTGTAGAGACCAAAAAATGTGCCCACAGGGTCAAAAATTACTGGCATCATTATACTTGTATTGGTCCCACATGTATAGGGAGTATACAAACACAGACACAAGAACACTACGCCAGCTTCCCTTCATTGTGTCTCTTTAAACAGCTCATTCATAGCCAAGTTGCATCATGCTGTTCTCAGTGCTCTACAGTCTCTTTTTATCACAATTCCTTTTGTTAAATATTTTACCCAACTGCTCCACACTATTTCACCCCCATCATCTCCTGCCGTCCTCTGCCGAAGAGAGGTGAAGGACGGACAAATCAGGAGAGCGGGGCAGAGACGCCGAATCAGGGCTGCTGTTTTCCCTTCATCGTGATTTACTGCCTCGTTCTCTCTTACACCACAGTTTGGAGCCATGGGGCAACAACAGCCTCCTCAATCTCAATAAATAGGGTCAGGAACGAGAGAAAGATGGGCCCAGCGAGAGAGAGACAGAAATTTGTGAGAAATGTAGTGCAGCAAAAAATATATATATTTTTATTAACTCTGAGAGCATCAGGGGAGACGCAGCAGCATGATATCAAGAGAAAAAGAGCGGAGGAGTCGGGAATGAAGTCCTGATGAGTAAAGGAAGAGAATAAACACATTGCGAGGTACAGTGTCGCCCCATGACTGCCTGTTACATGTGTGCTGGTGAGGCGTGATGAGGTCATTTACGAGGTTTCACTTCAATAAACCCGCTCACAAAACATGCAAATGGGAAGTTGAAAAGAGCAACGAGAAAAAAAGAGGAAAGCGGCAGGTGGCAAATGCAATAAAGAAGAACGAAAGCAATGGATATGTGCGAGTTGCTTTATTCCTCAGAGTGTTAAAATGAGCAAAGAGAAGAGAAATTTATTGTACACTGAAGAAAATAAGTACAATGTATAAATTACAAACAAGATATCCACCAAAAACACTTTTCTCAGCTGATACTCTGCAGATTATTCTAGGTGATATCGGTCATTATTACACAACTGTCTGGAACTGCTTGATTGTTGTTTAGTTGCAACATATTCTTCATATGCTTCAAGGTTGGATATGCTGTTGTTGTTGTTCTCTAGACCTTGGATTGTGACAAGTGGTTATTTACAGTAAGTTACTGTTGTCTTTCTATCAGCTGAATCAGTTTGGGTATTCTCCTCTGACCTCTGGCAGCAACAAAATATTTTCACTCAAAGAAATGTAGCTCACTGTATTTTTCTCTTTTCAAACCATTCAATGTAAACCCAAGAGACAGTTCTGCATTAAAAATCCCAGCAGATCAGCAGTTTCTGAAATTCTCAAGTGGACCAATAACCATGCCATGTTATATTTAACTTTTTTAATCAACTTTCTTGCCAATTGTGAGGCTCATGTTGAACTTCGGCAGATCACCTTGACCAAACCTAGACTGCCAAATGCAACTGTTGCCACCGGCTGATCAGAAATGTTGTCACCTTTGTTGCTGGACCAGAAATATTTTGAGATGCAAGACGTTCAATAGGTTTGTTTGTAGTTTTTTGAAGATCTGCCAGACGCACAGAACTCAACTGTTGCTATATGTCAGAGCTGACAATTATTTTAGAAGAATGCCACATGAATAAACTCTACACATCGCAAAGCAACCGGCTATTAAATGTGACAACGAAATGTGTGAATACAAATTAAATGACAAGTCAAACACTACAAAACAAAATATTTAGATTTTTCCTCAATTATTCAAGTTCATGTGTGATTTTAATTATTTAGTTTAGAAAGTACAAAGTTCTCCCTCGTGAATTTACTGAAGCACAAAATCGGTTTCTCGGCAGAATAAAACAGATATAATGTGTGAGCGTGTGCAGGGATGTTTGGAAGGTGAAGGAAAGGAAGACAGATAGAGATAACAATGGTAGCTGAGGCATGAGATGAGGGGAGATGAGCGCGAGAAGAGAGAAAGTGCTGGAGGCGAAGAAACAGCATGAGGGGAGAGTTTATAATCAGTGCTTATATTACAGATAGATGTGCAGTATTAGTGCAGAACTGCATCTTCAAAGGCACAATGCTACATTATTGTGGACTTACTTAATAAAGCTTCACTACTAAATACATTCTTAAACGCTATTTTCAAAATACTGTAGGCTTTTGAATGGAAAGCTGACTGTAATTGGCGATCTAGCACAAAAAAAATTGTTCATTACAATGATTTTCATAGTAGTCCTGCACTGCATTATGTTTAATACAGTAAACACAAAACTGTCATCATTTACTCACCCTTCACTTGTTTCAGTTTAAGCTCTTCTTTTCTTTCTTGAATGCAAAAAGATATTTAGATAAAAATTGGAAGTCGTTACTGACGCCAGAGTATTTGTTTTTTCTACTATGGAATTCTAAGGGCTCTATCATACACCTGGCGCAATAAGGACATGTTAAGCATGATTTTTTGCTATTTTCAGACCAGAGCAACCCTAATTTTTGAGCTTTGCACCACATTGTTTAAATAGCTAATCCATTTCCCGCCGGGAAGAAGGAGGTGGAGAACCGACGCATTTTTAAAATAATATTTAATTATATAAATAAAACAAACGGACAGCAGCTCCTTACGGAGACTGCCGTCAAACTAAAAGTAAAACAATATATCCGGGCCCAGTCCTCTCTCGTCCTCCTCTGCCATCATTCCTCCTTTTATAATCCAGAGCTTCTTCCGTGGGACTTGAGGTAGCTGTGCGCCACAGGTGTTTCTCATCTGTGGCTGGCCTCGCCCGTTCCCACGGCTCTCGGCCACGCCCCCCTCGCCACAGTCCAGTGCAGAGCGCATTAGTTATGCACCTATACAGGTCCACACAGGATGTTCAGCAAAACACAAATATCTTTACATCTGAAAAAGGGATTAAAATGTTACAAAAAATATTATTGGGGTGCCACAGTGACACAGTGGGTAGCACGATCGCCTCACAGCAAGAAGGTTGCTGGTTCGAGCCTCGGTTGGGTCAGTTGGCATTTCTGTGTGAAGTTTGCATGTTCTCCCCATGGGTTTTTTCCAGGTGCTCCGGTTTCCCCCACAAGTCCAAAGACATGTGGTATAGGTGAATTGTGTAGGCTAAATTGTCTGTAGTGTATGAGTGTGAATGAGAATTTGTGGATGTTTCCCAGAGATGGGTTGCAGCTGAAAGGGCATACGCTGCGTAAAACATATGCTGGATAAGTTGGCGGTTCATTCCACTGTGGCGACCCCAGATTAATAAAGGGTCTAAGTCGAAAAGTAAATGAATGAATGAATGAATGAATGAAAAAATATTATTTTCTACAACCACTACCTCCATGCCTACAGTTTTTCCAGTCAGTTTTTCCATTCAGTTTTTCCTCTTACAAAGTCTGTCATGTAAATAGCAAATGTGCCATGGCACGATGCAACTGACTCTTAAAGGGAATGGGAGATGAGACTCTTATTGGTTTAATGCACGTTATGCTCACCCAGAACTCCTTAAGAGAATAAGCACAACCCTGTTAGACCATGCGGCGCTGCACAAACCGCATTTTTACATCCTTAAAATAGCAAAAGTGTATTCGGACACAATCTTAGTGCTTAGATGCAGTTTAGACTTTTATGCATCTAGATCGCTAAAATAGAGACCAAAGTCTACTGGTTACCAGCATTCCTCAAAATATCTTCTTTTGTGTTTATAAAAAGAAAGGTTTGGAACACTTTGAGTGAGAGCAAATCCAAGTTTTTACTTGAACCATTGCGTGAAGATTTATTTGCTAAAAAACTGCAGAAATAAGATGAAATGTAGCTGCAAGAAGAAAATTGACCATTTCAAGCCAATCAGCATAGAAAAATAGCTGTGACCAGCTTGTTAAGCTGTTAAACATTTTCATGGTTCATCAGAACTGTTTCTATATGCGTTTCTACGATTTACCAAAGTTCAGAGTTTTTACCAAGGAATGATGTGTGAAACATTGTGTAACAGTTGCTTAAACACACAGTGTCACCTTAGACAAAGACACTGCATGCCAAGTTAAGCCAGCGGTCACTCAGTTAAATCTGCTTTCACGTTTTTTCACATTGAAAATTTACAAGCAGCAAAATAACTGTCCGTCTGTCACTGCATCCCAAATGACTCAAAATGATACACAACAATGTAACTAATTATGCCCAGGCTTGGTTCAAGGCAACTGTGCCTAGTATGCATACACCCTGAGTGCTGAGTATCTGCACTACACTACTTGGGTTCAGATCAGGCCACCATGGGGCCGATCATGGCATGCCTCAGTGACGTGGCAGATGTATGGGTATCACTTCATAAGTGTAAAGTCTCTACGACTTAAGGTTTGTTAAATCAGTAAATCAGTTTTAGGGCAGAAAAGTGACCTTTGGTCTTTTGTAACAATTGGGTTTCAGTGCTACGTATACTTGAACCCCTAAAAACAAGCAGCTGCATATAAAAAAAAAAGAAAGAAAATGCATTTATTCTTGGACTTAGCTTATGGTAAAGCTCTCACAATAGCAGCATGACTGTAGTTTCACTACTTTGAAACTGTGGCTTACCAGGCTGCTAATATTTGAAAGTATCTTCCCCAAAACCATAGCTAAAATAAAGACATAAGTCTACAGTCAAATGTTAACCCTTCAAAGTAAGCTCCGGTGCAGCTAAATCTGTCAAGACGCCACATTCTCTTTGTACTATTCAGAGCAGATACATCCAGCCTCGCGTGGATTTAACTTAAACATCTGACTTTGATGTGCGAAGACGGAGATTAAGAGACAGAAAATTACAAGGGGAAAAAAAAGAAAGCCTAAGCAGAGGAGAGCCTCGCGCTATGCTTCCGGATGTGGTCGCTGGCCTCTCTGTGTCATTAAAATGAATCCACCTTGCGTGCTAATGCCTCACAGGGATAAATAATTCAGAGCGGGCGCACGCTGATGAGGCAGGCTAATTAAAGAGCAGACCGGCGGTGAGACGTCGCCACCTCACACATTTGCACTACTTAACTCGCATTGTCGAACCCTGTGGTCGTGTCCGTAACATGGCGTGACAGCTGTCTGAGCTTCGCAGGGTGGCAAATGCCAATCGATGACGGAGGTCCCCGCACTATCGCTGCGCATCCAGCTGTTTGCAATCAAACAACAGCATACCGTGAACGCCACAACCTGCTTATTAACCTGAGGGGAAAACCATCAGAACATAGTGTTGAGGAAGAGTCGACTCAAGCGTTTGTGACAGACGCCCAGACCGTTTAACTGCTTGAGTAATTTGATGGACAGCTAGACACACACGCACGCCTTTTTTTTTTTTTTTTGAAAGCTTATAAACACAGAGCTGGAAGATCACAGCGCTGTTAAAGGATTGTCAGTGGAGCGTTACTCAACTTTAAAGTGAGAGAAAGAAAATGAAACCACATTGTGGAATGGATTAACAAACGTGTAACAACACTGCAGCCACACAGAGAAAAGACCAAGACATGAGCTCATATCATTTCAAGGAAACTTCATCACGAGGAGACAGCTTGACCTTGTGAGCCCCTAGGCTCTATAAAAGCTGTTAGAATACAGTGACATTTACTCAACAAAATGTGCCACGTATGAAGATGATTCCTCACGCTCTGGGGAGGAATGACATTAACGGGACGGTGCACCTAAATGATCGTTCTGTCATCATTTACTCAGCCTCACATCAAAGCCTCATGACTTTCACTTGTGGAACTAATCAGTAGAATTTGATGACATGTACTGTAGATGTGGTTAAGATGATCTGTTAAGATCAAGTCGAGCATCAGAATAAGGAAAAAAGGCCATCGAACAAGGCTGAGTATTTCAGAAACTGCTGATCTACTGGGATTTTCATATACAAACATATGTTAGGCTTAGACAAAGAGAAAATATACAGTGAGTGGCAGTTATGCGGGTGAACTGTTGTTGATGCCAGAGGTCACCGTAACTGTTCGGCTGATAGAATGGCAGCAGCAACTCAAATAACCACTTGTTAAGCTGAGGTCTGCAGAAGAGCATCTCTGAACACACATATTCAGCCTTGAAGCAAATGAGCTACACTAGAAGAAAAACCCACCTGCTAGATGAGAACATTCATTCATTCATTCATTTTCTTTTCAGCTTAGTCCCTTTATTAATCCGGGGTCGCCACAGCGGAATGAACCGCCAACTTATCCAGCATTTGTTTTACGCAGCGGATGCCCTTCCAGCCACAACCCATCTCTGGGAAACACATCCATACATTCTCATTCACACTCATACACTACGGACAATTTAGCTTACCCAATTCACCTGTACCGCATGTCTTTGGACTGTGGGGGAAACCGGAGCACCCGGAGGAAACCCACGCAACCACGGGGAGAACATGCAAACTCCACACAGAAATGCCAACTGGCCCAGCCGGGGATCGAACCAGCGACCTTCTTGCTGTGAGGCGAACGTGCTAACCACTCGGCCACCGTGGCGCCCTAGATGAGAACAGCAGACTGTAATTTATACTGGCTCGCCATAAAGATTGCAGTATGGTTGCCTGATCTGATTATTTATGCTGTGTCATCCGGATAGTAGGTCAGAATTTTTGTAAGCAACATAAAAATGATCCATGCTGTTTCGTATAAACAGTTCATGTTGCTGATGCTGTAATGGTCTGAGGGAGATTTTTCTTGGCAGACGTGGGTCCCTTAGTACCATCTGATCTTTGTTTAGAGTATTGAGTATTGATGCAGACCAGGTCTATCCATATGACCACACTCTGTCATCTAACATCTCAGATCATCCCAAATTTGTCATTAATAAATATAAACGATACTGTAGGAATGTTTTTAGCAACTTGTTAAATTTCTCGAAGGCAAAGGTCATTTTGAAGGCCAAAATGGGGCTAGTCTAGTAGTAATATGGTGTATAATACCCTTATACACATATTAAAAGTATTTTTTCCAACTTAGATCAATATCTAAACTATGCATTTGTGTCATCATGACTGGATTACTATAATGTGTTGTATTGGGTGTGAGTCAAGACTCTCTCCTGTCTGTAACATGTTCAGAACTCTGCTGCAAGAGGGAACATATTACTCTAGTGTTAATTAAACTACACCATTTACCCATACAATACAGAATTCCTTATATTTGATAACTAGGATTGATAGTGGTTTGACTAGGTATTGCAGTCCAAATTCAAAACACTGTACAGGGTTTTTTCACCCAGCCTCTCCTCTGATGACTCCACTCAAACACAGGTTGCACCAGCAGAAGCCTACATGTATCCTAAGTAATGTAATGTTTATTTAGTGCATTTATCGTGTATATACACCCAAAGCGCTTTACAGTCATGAGGGAGGTCTCTCCACACCACCACCAGTGTGTAGCATCCACTTGGATGATGCTACTGCAGCCACAGGACAACAGTGCCACAGTACACACAATAAAAGGAATATTTACCATGTTAAAAAGAGTTATTGTTTTATAACCATTTGTGGCAGTGACACCTGAAATTTCTGTTTTAAAAACTTGGCTGACAACAGCAAAACTACTATGGCAAAGATCATCTCAGGTGCTGGTTATGTTATTCAGGGTTAAATACTACCAATGTGAGTTTGAATGCCATTTTACATGGCAAATAGTGCTTGAAGTTAAAATAACTAGCAAACAAATACTTTGGGAATGAAAGTTAAAACTGTGACTCAGTGCAAACCAAAATATCAGTCCCAAATAGTTTTTGGCTGTGCCTGCATAGATCTGGGCAGCCTTCATGACTGATTTTAAATACGTTTTTTCACCAAAGCAACCCAGGGTGCTGCAATATAATTGGTACATTGGCAATGGGCGGGTTTTAGAAACCAAAACAACAGACAGACATTCTAACACTGAATGCACAACTTCGAATTAGAATTACTGACTTTAGCACTTCAGTTTTTTTGATAAACAATTATGTTAACTTAGCATGTTTCCTAAATATCTGCAAACATATTATGGTATTTTTATGGTATAGAAAAGTCAAAAATGTGCATACAGCATCTTTAATGCTCTTCGTGGCCAAGCCCTGGAGTATATTGCTGATTTGATTAGTTATTCTAAACCCAGCCTTTGTTCATTTGATCAGTTGCTCCTTGCAGTTCCACATTCTCGCCTAAAATATAAAGATAATATTGCTTTGTCTGATGCAGCTCCAAGGTTCTGGAATGACTGTCCTCTTTCTGTTACATCTTCTCTAAAACTAGCTTTATTCCAGAGTTTTTCTTTTGCTTTTTAAAGTGTTCTGTAAATTGTCTCTTTTATCATTTTATTTTCCTGTTTTCTTTTATATAGTTTTTCATTTCTGTACAGCACAGTTAAGAGGAGTTGAGTAAGATGTATAATAAAATGGCTGGTGAGTATATTTTAATCATATTAGTCTCTGCCACTAGTAGAAGGATGTTCCATTCAAAAATGAAAATTCTCTCATTATTTACTTTTATTATTAACATTCATGCCATCCCAGAGGTTTATGAAGCAACAGCCTTTCAAAAAAAACACACACACACACATTTTTTGTGTGTACTGCAACTGCAAAAAAAAATTGTTGGTGTAACTCAATTTATTCTGATTTTCACCCATAAGAATTGTGTTATTTCAATTTATTTTAAGCAAACGGAACCCAAGAGCAAAATTTATTTTGAACCAGGGATGTCAAATCCCTTTCATTTGAATCAGCTTGTGAATTAAACTTGCCTGGAACAGAGTTTACTCTTGTGGAGCCAATTCATCTTGAACCTGAATGTTCTGTTAATTAATGCAATTCAAATGTAACTACTTTAATCACATGTATTGTTTTTATATGTTACAAACATCTTTCTTTTAGCTTATAAAACCTATTAATTTAATGTCAATTTTTCAATTTCATGCAAAGCATGCTGGGAACTACACATACTCTAACAACTTACAGAAGTTACACCAACACAATTCATTTTGTACACTTTTTGTTTACTGTAAATATATAGAGCAGAGCAGAAAAAAAAAATGAATTACAATAAACCATGAAATGCGGTGGCGCAGTAGGTAGTGCTGTCGCCTCACAACAAGAAGGTCGCTGGTTCGAGCCTCGGCTGGGTCTGTTGGCATTTCTGTGTGGAGTTTGCATGTTCTCCCCATGTTCGCGTGGGTTTCCTCCGGGTGCTCCGGTTTCCCCCACAGTCCAAAGATATGCAGTACAGTCGAAATGAGTAAGCTAAATTGTCCGGAGTGTACGAGTGTGAATGAGAATGTGTGGATGTTTCCCAGGATTAATAAAGTGACTAAGCCGAATAGAAAATGAATGAATGAATAAACCATGAAATGTAAACTTAGCTTCACAACCAGCATCATACTTCATAATGTGATGTACCTGCTTGTGACCATTGGACAAAAGCAATAATGTAGTTGGACAAAGCAATACTATGAAGCTAGGATGTGGCAATTCAAATAGATGTTAAATAAGTGGATGTTTGTTTATTTAGCATTTCTCTTGGTTGTATCTAGCTGCTAGACAGACATATGGTTTATTGTAAATTAATATATTTTTTTCTGCTCTGCTTCATACACTGTGAAAAGTGATTAGTTACTTTACATAAAAAGTGAGTAAACCCATTGGAACTTGGAACTGTTAAGTTGACAACTTAATCTTTCTAATTATGTGAATGAATAATTTACAGATTTAAATTATCCAGGTTTACTCACTTTTGGAAAGACAACTAATCGCTTTAAAAGCAACAGGTTTACTTACTTTAATTAAAATTAACTAATGCCTTTCTATAGTGTTTATATACAGAACGTAACAATATTTTTATGTATATTGAGTGTGATACATCAGATACACAAAGACAGAATTACATTCTTTCATACTTTATGACACACTGTTGAACTTAAGTTCTAAATAAGTGCAGTGGTTGTGTAATTATTTACAAAATAACTACAGTAATTACTTTTCAACTGCAAAAATAAGGGATTACTTTTTAGGTAATTTAATTAGTTACTTATTACAGTTGTATATAAATACATTCAGAGAAGCAGTGAAATTGTAAATATATCATTTATGTTATTCAGATACTTTGCATATTAACTCATTTTTGTAAAGGAGAAGGTTTCATTTGTCCGGCAACTGCACATGCATGATTAACAATGGAATGTAAGTTCATGCCAATATTCATTGATTCATTTTCTTTTCGGCTTAGTCCCTTTATTAATCCGGGGTCGCCACAGCGGAATGAACCGCCAACTTATCCGGCATTTGTTTTACGCAGCGGATGCCCTTCCAGCCACAACCCATCTCTGGGAAACACATCCATACATACACATTCACACACATACACTATGGACAATTTAGCTTACCCAATTCACCTGTACCGCATGTCTTTGGACTGTGGGGGAAACCGGAGCACCCGGAGGAAACCCACGCAACCACGGGGAGAACATGCAAACTCCACACAGAAATGCCAACTGGCCCAGCCGGGGATCGAACCAGCGACCTTCTTGCTGTGAGGCGAACGTGCTAACCACTCGGCCACCGTGGCGCCCTCATGCCAATATATGATATGTATATGTATGTATGTGTGTACAGTATTTGTGAAATATTGTCTTTTTTTATTTTTTTTTATACATGTACTGTTTAAAATGTTTAAAAACAACCTTAAAGTACTGTTTGACTCAAATTTAAAGAATTAAAGGGATGTTCTAGAGCAGGGGTCACCAATCTCAGTCCTGGAGGGCTGGTATCCCTGCAGGGTTTAGCTCCAACTTTCCTCAACACACCTGTCTGGATGTTTCAAGTCTACCTAGTGAGAGCTTGATTAGCTTGTTCAGGTGTGTTGGATTAGGGTTGGAGCTAAAATCTGCAGGACACCTGCCCTCCAGGAACAAGTTTGGTGACCACTGCTCTAGAGTGTATTTTTAAGGCTTGATTGTGTTTGGGGTGCACAGCAATGTGTGCTCATGCTCCATTTGTAAAAAAAATCCTGCTATTTTTTCATATATCTTACTTTGATTATATACAGCTGCTCAGCTGACATGAAAACGACTGTCATATTTCCTAGTTCCCCTGAAGGCCTGCTCTTAAGTTGCTCTGATTGGTCACCTAACATAATGTGCTGTGATTCGCGAATCGGCTCCACTTCACCAGATAGCATCATGTTTCTGCTCTACTAGCACATGCTTTACCTCTGCTGTGTAAATACTGTCAGGCTGCATCCTAAATCACCTACTACTCAGTAGGTAGTGCATATAAATTTAAGTGTACTACTCGGTCTTTAGAAAAGTTTGTTCTATACAGTATGAATGTAAGCAGTATGAATGGAACGTACTACATCCGTTATGTTGTCATCATCACATGACCTACGTACCCGCGTCAGTTGCGTCACTTCACTCCCATTCATGAATCTCATGGTACATCTTGGGATAGCGTAGTGTCCATCGGATGAGCCTTTCAAAAGCTGCGTCTCAAATGGCACACTATACACTATGCACTTATGCACTATGTACTTATGCACTTACACACTCAACAGCAAAGTATATGTATGTAGTGCTGTCCCAAATGGAGCACCAATGGCTTTTTTACTAAGCGGAAGTTCAAACCGTTTCCCTGATGACGTTTGACGGTTGCCAAATTAGAGAAATAAATGACCAAAATTCCCAATAATACCTGGCATGACTATAACCGCATTCACCATCGGGAGGCGCTATAATCACTCTTGTTGGAGAAATTTGCTTTCACAGTCCAAAATAAATAAAGTTATCCAACATGTGCGCACGATAGCTCCGCCTCTTCCGTTACGTGCACGAAGCTCCGGTCTTTGAGTGCGTGAAGTGTCCATCATTACACACTTCATATTACCGGTGGAATGAATGCATCATCCGGGTAATCAAAGTGCACTTATTATTTTTACAGTTTTCAGTGTGAACGCACTACTTACACTATTTATACCACAAAATGGCGTAGAAATGTGCACAAGTATGCCATTTGGGACGCAGCTAAAGTCTTGCCAGGTCATATGGGTACTTCTCACATACTGATATTCTCGCATACTGTTTTTAGCGAACTATATAGTATGGAAGTAGCCTATGCGATTTCAGATGCAGCTCCAGTCAGTGTAGATGTATCAGTTTGAGCCTGAATCACACCGTAAATCAATTGGACACAGCTGAACCTCATTCCTGCTCTCGAAAGTAATATCTGACAAGTGTTATTGACACTATCTGACACTTATATTGAGGTTATAAGCTTGTGTATGTAATATGAAATGTTCACATATCTTTTCATTATGAGTTTATTATTTGAGATGTAGAATGCACTGAAAGCAGGTGCATAGAGAGACTCTGCAGCGCTGGTGAGGATTGTGGCTGTTTGCAGCAATTTGATGGATAAATTCCAATTTGTCGCTAAATTGTAAAAAGTGACAAACAGCATTTCCCGTTGTTTACATCCTTGCTACAACATACCATTAAAGCAAGAAACTATGCCTGTAATGGATTAAGTTTAACGAATAAAATGTGTGCTCACATTTTTGTGGCTCACAGTCCACAGCTTCTTCTATTATGATTAGAGCTGCTCCTACTTTGATGAGTTTTTAGCCGAATCCAGCACTGAAATAGGAGAGATTCGGGAAGCTGTCCTTTGTCAAATGCTAGAGCTATATCTTTTTCTCTCTTTTCTCAGACTGATCTAAGAAATATGTCATGATTTAAGTCATTAATAATTTGCATTTTAAGCTGTTTCTCAAAAAAAAATCTAGTCTAGAGCATCAAGAAGATCATAAGAAAAAAAAATTGCCACTTGCTTAACTGACACTTTTTATGTCATTTTTGTCACTTTGATATTGCATCTAAATAGTCACATGGGTTTAGAGCAGCATGAGGGTGAGAAAATGTTTTCATTTTTTGAGTGAATGCTCATTTAACAGAGGCAAACTGCGACCTTTGGCCATGATATTTAATGTAACATATTTCAGAGAACATGGGGACAGCAGCAAACACATCTGAGCCTGTGCCCGTTTCTCCCGCTGCTTTACTTGAAAGCAAACACAGTTCATGTTTATTTATTAGACACCAATGCAAGGCACTTCAAAGGACTGTCCAGTCTGTAGCTCCCCAAGACTCACAGAACCCGTAAATTAATCCTGCTCCTGCAAGTCCATATATATATACACTTGCCAAGACAGTTACATTACCTTTCATTGTTTATCGCAGAGCCTAAAAACAAGTGCAGAGTGAAAACAGCTACGTGCACAGGCCATATCAAGATTTTAAACAACTCAAGTGGCTAAAATAATAGGCTGACTGCCCAAATTGGGAAAGTGTCCTTAAATGACAGTGGAGGTTGTGCTGGGATGTTGAGTTTTTCAGTGTGTGAGGGCCTAGGCTTTACTCTTGATGGTTAATCAATGATACAGATTGTTTTGGGTCAAAAAAAAAAAAAAATGAGCTAGGTGAGCAACCCATTGGAGACTCAGTCCAACTAAGAAAGTCAACTTGAGTAATTTAGCCATTAAATTCCACTGTTCAACTTAATAGTGTAAAACCAAGCGAGTTTCCTTGTTGCTCCACAGCTCCCTTCAATGGCAGAATTCTTGAGAGAGGTCTGGATGTAGACTTGGTGCAGTTGCAAACCTAGCTGCATGCAATGCTTTTAAAGTTTTTTTAGATGTTAGTATAAGCATTGTTTGTTTTTAAGATATCTATAAGCTAGTGTGCTCCAAAACAATGACAAGAAAACCTATATCAACATGTAAAGCTTGTAGTTTGTCACTTCCGCCTAAATCTGGGATGTCCAAGCTCGGTCCTGGAGGGGCAGTGTCCTGCAAAGTTTAGTTCCGACCCCAAACAGACACTCCTGGGCTAGCTAATCAAGCTCCTACTAGGCTTTCTAGAAACATCCTTGCAGGTGTGTTGAGGTAAGTTGGAGCTAAAATCTGTAGGACACCAGCCCTCCAGGACTGAGTTTGGACACCCCTGGCCTAAATGGATCGACGTCAAGCCATACCACAGTAACTCATCAAATCATAACCAATCAGATGCTCTCTAGTATCTGACATGGTCCGCCCCCTTCAAGACTCTTCTCATTTGCTTTTCATTTGATGCACTGGAGCTCAACTACTCTCACTGCAGAGCGGTGATAAAATAAAACACTATTGGCTGTTTTTTTTTTTTAAGAGGAGGAGCTATATTATGTCCCACCCTCTCTTCGTGCTTCGGTTGAGATTGCTTAAAATATCGAATAAAAATGCACACTTCACAGGACCTTTAATGCCCACACCTAGCCGCACCCCTGACCCTGTCACTCACAGTGACTTCACTAGCTCTATTAAGTGCATTGTGTCTGACATTGCATCTCTGAGATATGCAGTCTCAGCTTGCAAATCCAAGACCGTGCATCCAGATACTATTGGATTTCTTACTCAAATTGGACTGGCTTCTCCACAAAGGATACATGTAGTTTTGATGTACATAAGACCACATAAGAGTTTTCGCGACAAAGAGGTGTAAAAATACTTTTTGTATTTATGATGTGAGTTTAGGCAAAATAGTAAGTTTAAGATATAATGTTGTAAAATTACAGCACATTTACTCATTACATATGAAACATTATTTAAAATCAATCATCAATCAAGGCCATTGGTCCATAAACATTTTCTGCTTGTTGTCAAACTGTTTCATAACTGTAACAAGATGCAATTCAATCATAACGTAACGTTAAAACAGCTATTGTAACATTATTTATCAATATGTGGGCCTTTTGGGATTCTCAGAAGCTATGAAAATTAAAACTGTTAAACAGGAAATATGTTAGGACCATTGTTATTGTTTACATCCCTCAAAATGGTCCAATTTATAAGACATTATGTTAAAACATTATTTACCTGAAACAATAGTAATAATACCCAGTATTTCCCATTATATTTTGTATTCTGGTGAAAGTCTTATTTAATTTAGTTGAAATAAGTGAAGTTTATTTATAAACTAATTTCGAGAGGATCACGTGCAGATGATTGCTTGCAGCTGGTCCCGCATTATTTAATTTATCTTTGTTTTGAAGAATCCCCTTCCACCCCTACTCCTCCTCCTTTCCTTGATGGGTGTCATGGTGGCCCAGTGGTTAGCACTGTTGCCTCACAGCAAGAACGTCACTGGTTTAAGTCTCTACCGAGCCAGCTGACGTTTCTCTCAGCTGGAGTTCACTCATTCTCCCCGTGCTCATGTGGGTTTCCCCCAGGTTCCCCGGTTTCCTCCCACCGTCCAAAAACATGCAACTTAAGTTAATTGACCAATCCAAATTGGCTCCATAGACATGCTCCTAGTAAGTAGTTATCTTTTCATAGCAATCACTTGAAAGCAATCTGTTCATTAGCTACCCGCAGGGGAGTTCTCGAGATGTACCTGAGCTCAAACTCTCCTCTCGCCTTGAAAACGGAAGGGGAGCCCTGGGCTCGAGGATCTTATGAGCTCCGGGCTCTCTCCCAGGACAGCATGCCAAACAAGCTTTATAATCAATCATCAGCTATGTGTGAACTCTTGAAATTGATTTTTTTGAGGATTTTCAAGTTAAGTATTATTAATTACATAGTCTAGACTTAGTTAACCCGTTAAAAATGACACTATAAGTTGAATGGTATATCCTATATAAGTATCAAAATAAATATTAAAGTATAAATGTACTGTCATCATGACAAAGACAAAAGAAATTAGATATTTTAAATTAGTTATTAAAACTTGTATGTTGTTAAAAAAAAAACAGTTGTTTTGTGCTTTTTTTGTCATAAAAGTTCAAAGGCTTAAAAGTATTGTAATAACCCCCCATAGTTTTTCCAATGAGAATTTAAATATGTTGCTTATAAAAAGTTAATGGATTTAAGATAAAAGTCACAATAAAATAGCCAAATAATAATAATGTCAAAAATGAATGTAACATCACTGACCTTTAACCAAAAAGAAAGATCCAACAAGACAAGATGATTAAACACCTTGAAACAGCCTTTTCTGTAAAAGAGCATATGACTTAAAGGTTTAAAAAAAGATCTGTAGTCCATGTAAATCCTAAGAGCTTTACCGTACAATCCACTACCCTACATCTCATTTGCTTTTCCAGCCACATATCTGCCCTCCCTCTGAGTGGCTTCTGTTACTGTTGGGTGAGACCTAAATCTGCAAAGATGTGGGAACCTGAGTTCACCCGCGCTCTGTTCTCTTATGAAAGAGCGCTGCCATTGATTTTGCAGTGTGAAGGACTAATAAAGATGGATCTTTTTCAGAGCAAGCCTGAAATGAGGGCCTACAGGTAAGAGCCACAGACAGACGCATCCACTTGTCCTTAATGGAAGATTGATTTTAATTGTGACACCACCTGATTGGCCCAGTTCGAAATGAATAATGAATGTAACGGGGGGGGGGGGGGGGGGGGGGGAAAATGAAAGGGAGATGGAAATGAAAAGCAGAGGGTGACCAATGTATTTCCTCTAAAGCAAAAGCACTTCAAAAGCATTACCATGACTCAAGACTGTTTTTTTTTTCTCCTTTTCAACATTACGTTTTTCTTGAGGGGGTAAAAGGGTATCATTACTGTAAAGAAGAAAGCTTCAAAAAGATATGAAATAACATCTGCAATCATTTTCTTTTTCCTTTTCAAAAATTTATTCTGGAAAAGGTTGCATTCTAAAAAAAAACAGCAATCTATTTTAAAAAAATCTCTAAACCCACACATGGAAATGTGTTTCTTTTTTCTTTTATTTAAAGTGCACCCTTGACTTCTGACTGAGGCACTCTCAGACTTAAAAATTAGAAGCTAAATGGCTAAATGATTCTGTGTTGGTGGAAATGGATTTAAATAAACTGCACGTCTCAATAAGTCTTGAGGTTGTACTGCACTTTCAGATCAAACATCTCACAGAAACTTATCACTTCAAGATCATTCAAGAAATGTCTTCCGATTTTCAAAGAAAGAAGCAGTGAGTGCTATTCAGCAGTTAATCACGCAAACGCGCTCATTACAGATTCTTAGACACTTCATTCATGAACCAGAGATCTTCCGTCTTCCTGAGATAATTGAAAAAGGTCATTTCTAACATTCGTGCAGACATTCTGGAAAGCGATACAAACCCTGTTGTTGATTTCAGGTCTATTGTTCGCTCGGAGACATGTAATTTGTACACTATTTTTATTTCGTGCATCATCCGTCTGCATTCTTCCCTTTATATGTTTCAAGTGTTATTCTTGGTATTCTCATCAATCAAAGCAGGAATTTGTTTTATGCTTTACTCAGCACAGCGCGGCTCGGTACAGCACAACAATGCACTGGGAACTAGTAAATATGCCATTTGCAAGCCACGCCATTTATCACATTTTGCATAATCACGTGCAGTACGGCAAATTATCAACTCACAAATACGGTGGCGTATGAGAAGTGCATTAAAATGCATTCCCCTGTGTCCTCAAAAACCACTGAGCCAGGAGTTTTTTTTTTTAATCTCTTTCACGCGTGGACCCAAACACACACTCACAAATGCACCTGACAAGCTCTTATTTCAGATCAATACAATCGATCCTGCTGCCAGTGCGCCGATGAACCGGAACTGATGTCATATTTGTGATGTCAACTTTTCACTGAGGTCATTTCGTTCTTGCTAGTCGCTGCACAATAATGCACTCAGCGGCTGTCGATTGTGAATTGTGCACAATTATGAACAATACATAACTGCAAGGAAGCTTCAGGAGCTCCGCTAAGCTCCATCTAGCGATCCTCTTTTTACTGCTGCCAACACTGTTCTGCTAGGAATCCATCTGACATTACAATAAAGCTGCTTTTTCATCCTCGCTGTTGAACCCTCCTCATGTCTTTCTGTGCGACAATTACAGCTTTATTTCCTCGCTTGGCCTTTCCAATTTTGGTGAATTTTACTTCGCCGGTGGTTCTCTAAACAGGTGGAAATAAATCTGCCTTATATTGAGGGATATTCTCACAGAATCTGATCTTTTCTTTTGTGGCACAATTACACAGACATGTATTAGTCAGACAGAACCTTGTGGTTAAGGCACTGTGAAATCCTGCTAGCTTTTTTTTCTTTCATTCCAAGTAGGCTACGATGTAATTTTCATTCATCTTTTCTTCAGCACAGAAGCTGATAAGACCAGCATCGCCTTCCTATAGTACCTGTAGTGATAGTAATGGTGTGATCGTGTGATTTAACTATAGGGCTTAGCAATATTGTTTATGTGCTGGTGTTGTCTGTTTCAGGACTAAATCTAAAGCCAGAAGATGGCAACAATCCCATTGAGTGATTCGTTTAATCATGCAGTCAAATGATTTGTTCAAAGCAAAAGACCCATTTAGAAACGAAGCAGTAGATATGCTGCATGCAAAATTGCATAATACGTTTGAGTTTGACTTATTTTTGACGTTAAAAATGTATAGTCTGTATGGTTTTGCATTTTAAATAAGCACGTTAATGTCCCTTATTGTTTACCAATGATGAAATATGCACAATGTATCGAAAAATTATTCACCAGCATGGACCACACCACACTTTGAGCTAGACTTTACTGTAGGTATGTAGGGATGAAAGGGGTGGTCAGAGAACAGTGGGATGAAGGGGAAGGGGAGTAAGAGGATGACTGGTGAATAGGCGGGTAGGTTGATCAGGTGTCCTACTATGCCCAGAGACTCAGAGTGGGGGTACTGTCTCTTGTGATATTTTGGCAGAGCGATTGGACCCCCCGATTCAACCTACATGTAGGAGTGATAAGGGTTATAGGGTTGTGGATGGGAAGTGAGGATGGGAAGCGAACGATAGACGGAGGGAGGGTGGGTTCAAAGAGAACGGGAAGAACAGTGCTAGAGGGATGGTCTTCCTTAAATAAGTTTAGGGAGTAGGTGATTGGTTAAAGAGACAAATTGAGGCGTGGTTCTGCCGCTGAATCTTTGTTAACAAATGAACTCCATTACGTATAATAGAATAGAGAATAGAATAGAATATTTTTGCATTTTTGTAATCGCAATAATAGTATATGCAATATCCATATTGCAGGAAAGTATTCATTTATTCATTTTCTTTTCGGCTCAGTCCCTTTATTAATCCGGGGTCGCCACAGCGGAATGAACCGCCAACTTATCCAGCATTTGTTTCACGCAGCGGATGCCCTTCCAGCTGCAACCCATATCTGGGAAACATCCATAAACACTCACTCACAAACACACACTATGGACAATTTAGCTCACCCAATTCACCTATACCGCATGTCTTTGGACTGTGGGGGAAACCGGAGCACCCGGAGGAAACCCACGCAACCACGGGGAGAACATGCAAACTCCACACAGAAATGCCAACTGACCCAGCCGAGGCTCAAACCAGCGACCTTCTTGCTGTGAGGCGATCGTGCTACCCACTAGGCCACCGTGGCGCCCGCAGGAAAGTATAATAAATTAAATTAATTTTATGTGTCAAGCACTTGTGTACTACACACATTGTTTATCCAAATCTAATCAGATTTGGTCTCTCTTCTCACAAAAGAGAAAACAAACAATAAGGATCAGAATTTCCACTTAGAATGTCAGTTATTTGTGGTGTTTTGAAGTGTAAATGTTTGCACCTTGACTTGATTGAATTTATTTGATTTAATTAGTTCAGATATCAACATATCTATTACTTGTCTTAATCAGATCATAACATAAATATTGTTTGTAAGTTGTAATTAGAATAATGTTTTGCAAGTCATTTATATTGTGAGAAATATCATCGCAACACTCGACAACAATATTGCATATTTCTCAACATTGTGCAGCCCTAGTAACAATGCATTCAGAATTGCTACAAAGCTCAATGATAGAAGTGGATTGAGCATATTGAGCCACATTCAGCAGTACATGTGGCCCAAATGGAAAAGACCACATGCTAGTCCTAGACTCACAATGCCTACTCCTTGATGAAGTTAAGGAATTATTATTAAGGCCACTAAACTTGTGCTGTAAAAAACTATAAGGAAAGGTGGATCCAACACCTGACCTACCTCACTTCTGACACACATCAATGAAAAGCAGCAGTTAGAACAGAATCGATTCTTATACAGTTCATAAAGATACCAATATGACTTTTGATGTGAATATGACGGCAAGCAAGCAAGCATGGTATTAATATGAGTAGAAAGAATGAAATTCAAACAGACTACTTCTGCAATGTTGTTACTTTCACGTAACCTACCAGCATCAGTTATTCCTTCATTCATAAATCATCTCCCATGGCCTGGCGGAAAGGTAAAATATCCACTGAACCCTCTAGAATCTTATAAAAAATCTTTCATTATATTTATATAGCACTTTTCACATTTGGTGGTTGAAAACTCCTAAACTGGATGACAGCTGTGGTGTGCCAGAACGTCCTCTACACACTAGCATATTGGTGGCGCAGAGGCAGAATGATGAAGCCAATCAGGATATACAGTATAAGGATTCTTAGGAGGCCATGATGATGGATAGAGGCCAGTAGGCAAATCTGGCCAGCATACTGCGGTCACACCCCTACTCTTTTCGAAGGACATCCTGGGATTTTTTTTATGACCACAGAGTCAGGACCTCAGTTTAATGTCTCATCCAAGGAGGTGCTTTTTGACAGTTACACTATATCACTATACTGGTTGTCTTGGATCTATACAGGCCACAAGCACTCTTCTTCCACAAGCAAAAACCAGGTGCTAGTTCTGAGCCAGTGCTATTGCTGGTTAAGAGCTTGTTCTTCTGGCAAACTGTTTGTTGAGTTTTGTTATGGTTACACTAGGCGTCTACACTATTGGCATCTTCGTTTCATGAAAACGGAGGATTTTGAAAACGCTTAAGACCCCAATTTGTTCGGAAATGTTGGTGTTTCCATTTTGGTATAGATGGATGGTAATGCAAACTATTGGTTTGGTTTTTTGGGCTACTGCGTATCATTAGCCCCTTTAACACAGTTATCCCGGTAAATATCCGGAAAATTTCTGGAACGACTTTAATGGTAAATTTACACATCAATTCCAAAATACCGGTAAATTCTGAAATCATTAAACAGAAATGAGCTCTAAACAGCTGCGCTTGATAGTTGATGGTTTCACTTTTATTTAAAGCTTTAGCATTCATGCAGCTGCTTTGTCCCAGAGACATCCAAAGGCAGAAACGTGAACCGCAACTAAATGTTTACAAATTTGACTGTTATAAATTCTGCAGATGGATACGTATTGTGAACAACTTCCATGAAAACATATGGAAGAACACTTTCGCATGTCAAGATGTACATATGTGTGTGCTGACGCTCACCGGACCTGTCCTTCATGTGAACGTATCATGCAGCTGAAGCAGAGCTTGAAAGTAAACTAACTGCTGTTTATCATAAGCATTTTATCGATGACTTTTTACACAGTTGGCATTCAAAATGAACATAGAAACATTATCCGACTAACAACTAGCAGATAATTGTGTCTGGAAAAATATTCAAAGACTTTTATTTTCATAAACAGTGCGGTTGTGAATGTGTCTGAATGTTCCGTTAATTTCTACGCTCACAGCAGCATGCTGGGAAATTACCAGTAATGTTATAACTTCTCTTTCCAGGAAATGCTGGAACGAATGTATCGGTATTTTCAAAATGGGCCTGTTCACACATACGGACCTTTTATTATTACCGGCAATTTTCCGGAAAGGTCTGTATCTGTGAAAGGGACTAATTGTAATAATATTAATATTAATTATCTAATTGATAATGCCCGCGGTAACATGACAATTATACAACCTGTAGATGACAGGTACGTATATGCGCATGCCAGTGAGCTTGAATGGTCACTTGAATGGTCAGTATAGTGTGGCTGAAGTTCTTTTTTTAACTCAATAAAAACGGCAGTCTGGATGAAGTGTTTTCATTCTAAAACTACTTTAAAAATTCAAATGTACACAAGGGAGAGTAACGTGTTTGACGTCATTTTTGAATAGAAATAAACTACAAGTTATAATAGCGTGTTCGACATTGTGAAACACAACTCTATAGCTCAGTGGTCACCAAACTTGTTCCTGGAGGGCCTTTGTCCTGAACAAGCTAATTAAAGTCTGGTATACTTGAAACATCCAGGCAGGTGTGTTGAGGCTAGGCATGGTCCGGTATAAGATTCTGACGGTATGATAACCTTGGATAAAAATATCACAGTTTCACGGTATGACAGTATTGTGTTTACTGCTCTAAAATATATTCTTTTTAAATGTCTGGGTTAAAAACAGACCTTTTTTTCCTACTAAACACAATATATTTTATTTTAAGATACGAGAGAGAGAGAAAGAAAGAAAGAATAATAATAATAGAGAACATGAAATAAACTTGAGGGTAAGACATTTAACAATCATTTACAGTGTATAAATTAAAGTCATTACAAAATGAAATAGTCCTGTTTGCTTTCTTATTTTCAGATAATAAAATGTAATTTAAATAATGACTAAATTCTTGCAAAAAAAAAAACAGGAAAATATGGTTTGGTATTAGTAAATTTTAAATTCCACAATTCCAATTGTGGAAATGAACATTTAGAAACATTTAAGGTATTTTGGAGCAGCAAACATGTCAGGCTAAATAATTCAAATCAATCGTTGACTTCTGCTGTTTCAATAACACAGATTTCTTTACTTAATTTAAAACGCCATCTTTGGATATCTTTGGAAATACTGTTGTCCTAAAAACAAACAAACAAACAAACAAAAGCTTAACTAAACACATCTTATCCATACCTTAGGAATGGTATAGCAGAAAATTTTGGCGGTATGAAAACCTTGACTTTTCCAAACCACGGTATACCTTGAAAACGGTTATCGTCCCATGCCTAATGAGGCAAGTCGGAGCTAAACCCTGCAGTGACACCGGACCTCCAGGACCGAGATTGGTGACCCCTGCTATAGCTTAAGTGGGCTGCCAGCTGAAAGCTGCAGAGTAAAAGCTTCTTGCAAGCTGCAGGCCATCAGAATAAAGTGCATCAGCTTTATCAATACTATAAATTCACACATATGTTTGCCTACTATATAATATATAAAGTAGGTGTCTTTATGAATAGATCACTGAATCCTTAGCTCACTCGATTGATTAAAAAAGGATTCATGCAGGAATAAAACTAACAAGTTTACTGCTGTTCGCGTGGGTTTTGCCTCCGGGTGCTAAATTGTCCGTATGTGTGTGAATGGGATTGTATGTGTGTTTCCCAGTGATGGGTTGCAGCTGGAAGGGCATCCGCTGCGTAAAACATATGCTGGATAAGTTGGTGGTTCATTCCGCTGTGGCAACCCCAGATTAATAAAGGGACATTAATAAGAAAATGAATGAAGAAAATGAATCTTGTGTTGGAACTTGTTTCGTTAACAAGACAAAAAACAACATTTGGTACAAAATACAATAATATACAATATTAGTTATTTGTGGTGAACTGCTATACAAAATAACATCTCCAACTGCACTCGTGATATTTAGGAAAATGGCACTGTTGCTTGTATGATATAAACTATATTATCATAAATATACTGGAGAATCTAAAACCTATACAGAGATTTTTTAGGCTTTCATAATGTGAATAATAGGTTTTTTTAACTGCATTGTTATAGGCTTAATCACACAGTGAAAGCTTTTATACACTCAAGATGTGTTTTTGCAAAGTGAGTGACACACTCAATGATATCAGCTCACACATTGTTAAAACAACAATTACAGTATTACTGCAGATGATGAACATCGCACACCACTACTTAACTAATAACAATTGCCAGTTTATTACTGAAGATAAAAGAGGATATTAATGAGCTGCTTCCTACTGTTAGCAAATCTGCAAAGGTTTACTGCTGTACGTTCCATTACAGTGCGGTGTGAACTCTCGTAATGCTTTTGGACACCAGTGCCTCCCTTAATATTTGTAGCCCAGACAGAAGTAACAAAAGTCCACTGCCATGGCAACAGTACAGGCTGATGTCAAGCAGCGGCTGCCTTGCGCATTCAGACTCTTTATAGTAATGTCAATTAAGAACAAAAAAAAAAAAAAGCCAGAAAACATTCGCGTATGTGCACCAGCAGCAAAAGATAGACTTCGGCCTTCAAGTGAAGTTGGACAGAGTTTAGCCAAAAGCGGTTTTGCTCTCAGTAAGCAGGAGAAAGACAGCAGGACAAAAGGACGTGCGATTCTATTAGAGCAGAGACACATCCATTATGTCAAAAAGGATTTGCTAAACCTGTGGAGAGCGGTCACACACTGAGGAGATTACATAACACCTCTGGTTTTCAGTTTCAGATGCGATGTTAAAGGGATTGTTCACACAAAAACAAACATTCCGTCATTTACTCACTCAAACCTACAGTAAATGTACTTATGGGGGAACAAGAATATGCTAATCAATCTTTTTATCGGTCAAAAGATGTTTGGATTAATATACTGGCCGCTCTTTTCCACAACATAACAATGATTAGATAGTTAAACTGAATGAAAAGCATCAGAAATAAGACACAAAATATCAGCACAAGTTTTTAAAGGCGAAAGACATGGTCAGTGCAGTCATTTCATACAGTAGAACTCTGTACAATTTACTTCTCAAAGCCTTTTCTCAATTCTGCTTGTCTTTTTGTTTTTACTTCCTGTCTATACTCAACCGTCTGATGCCATAATAGAAGAAAATTGACCCAAAATGCACTATACCCCCATTTGAGGCAGTACAATTTTAAATAAATGAATAATAGTTTTATTTTGCAAGAAAGCAATGAAAGTGGCAGTGTAGACTTTTACATTTTTACCAAAAAGTTCTAATAAATGCAGATCTTTTTAACTTTCTCTTTAAAGAATACAGAAAATAAATGTGTTTTCAAAATGTCCTTTTTAAAAGCACAAAGCACAAAAGTATATAATGTTTGCCTTTAGAGTGTGCGTATGCACAACAAACAAAGGTGTAGTTTAATAAATCTTTGTTTGATGAATATGGAATCATGGGAGTTGTGGTCTTCATTCCATCCTATGGGACTCCTCATCCCACGGGTATTCAAAACTTAATATCTTGGTAATATGAAGCAGAGTAAGGCTGAAAGCTGTCAAATCGAACTGAAGCAATCGATGATGAGAGGTAAAACACAAATGCAGTGGAGCTTTTATTATGCCACATTTTTTTCTGGTTGTGATCAGAAGGGAAAGAAGCAGCAATGTGTTTTCACACTACATACATTTTAGGGTTCTGTTATAATGCAGTCTAATAACACACAATGTAATAATAACTAGTGACTAGTTAACATTGTTTATTTTTCTGAAAATATAACTGTTCTAGTGCTTTTTGTTTATAATAATGAAAATTCTTACATATTGTGCCTTTAAAAAGCACAATTGGTCTCACCATCCACATTTCTTGTGCATTAAGTGCAGTTTTTTTATAAACTAATTTCGAGAGGATCACATGCTTTTGATTGCGTGCCTTATTCAGTTTATGATTCATCAATCAGACGATTCCTAAGCCACTATAAAAACCCTAAGTTCCATATCACAGCCATCTTCGTTTTGAAGAATCCCCCTTTCCACCCCTACTACTCCTCCTTTCCTAGATGGGTGGCATGGTGGCCCAGTTGTTAGCACTGTTGCCTCACAGCAAGAACGTCACTGGTTCTATTCCTTACCAAGCCAGCCGACGTTTCTGTGCGGAATGGGTTCTTCCGGGTTCCCCGGTTTCCTCTCACTATCCAAAAACCGGCAACTTAAGTTAATTGACTAATCCAAATCGGCACCATAGACATGCTCCGAGTAAGTAGTTATCTCTTAACAGCAATCACTATCTGTTCATTAGCTACTTCAGCAGGGAAGTTCTCGAGATCTACCTGAGCTCAAACTCCCCTCTCGCCTCGCAAACGGGAGGGAGCCCTGGGCTCGAGGATCTTATGAGCTCAGGGCTCTCTCCCAGGACAGCATGCCAAACAAGCTTTATAATCAATCATCAGCTAAGTGTTAACTCTGGAAATCAGTATATTTGAATGATTTCTGAAGAATCACGTAACATTGAAGACTGGGCTGATTTTGTTTTTTGATTCTGTCATTGCAGCAATATAAAACATTTTAACATATTACACTCAAAAATCTTACCACCACCAAACATTGGAACAGTAGAGTTTCTCTCAAATGTCCCAAACTGTCTTCAATTAAATTAATCAGTTTAGAGAATAACACTTCCTTCAATGTTTTTATTATTATTATTATTATTGTTGTTGTTATTATTATTATCTTCAAATGAGCTTGGAGCAACATGAGAGTGAATAAACATCTGCTAAAACTATCTATTAATTCAGATTACGCTACTCTTTTCTCACATTCCCGCTGAATCCCAAATGCGCACGAGCAGCTCAAATAGTCCTATTACACGGCTGCCTACAAAAAGCCATAAATGCACTCCATTTACTCAGAAGAGGATATTGAGGCCCGCAGAGCACCGTGGGAAGTGCGTGCATTGGGAGTGTGTGGTGATGTTATTCATAGTTCACTGGGCTGTTTAAGGGCACATCCCTATTCACTTTCAGGTGATGGAGGGAGTCAGATCGCCCCATTCCTCGCACTACGAAGGTTACACAAGAGAAAACAAAACAAACAAGTGGAACTTCATCTAATGGGCATTGACAGGATAAGGTGGGCGTCGCAGTAATAAAAGCCTCATATTGTCTGTGAAGCAAAAACACATGTACGATCACTTCAAGCGTACCGGGTTACATGACCGGCAAAACAAACAACAAGCTTAAAGCCTTTTAAGCCTAAACAACTGTTACAGATTCATTCCAAATGCTCACTCATGCACACACGCACACAGCAAGAATAAAAATACTCACAGAATGAAGCGGACCTTGTCAGGAACAGGGTGCCATGGATTGCCGTGGTAACAAGTGAGCGCAGTCCTCTGGGGAATCGCCACACGTCTTCTAGGATGACAGGTTGAAAGTCACAGAAATGGAGTGGTGTGGAGAGTCTCAAAGGAGAAGGTATTCCAGCTAGAAATGATCCATCCGAGAGCCCTTCACAAGCTGTGATTCTTATAATAATCCATTTCGATGAGACAAAAGTAGTTTCTTTTAGCAAATCTCGAGCACTCTCAGGAAAAAAGATGGTGACATATAACACAGAAGTGTCACTGTTGCTTATTTATTTTTGGCCTCTTTCTTTCTGTTAATGTTGACCTTGCCTGCTCGGACACAAAAATAGTAGGGAATAGTAATAACAGCCGATTCTCTCGAATTCTGCACTCCAAGAGACAATCACACGCTCTTGCATGCACATTCGCACACAAACGCACTCTTCTGCGCACAGTTTTTCTAGCTTAGCTGCCTCTTCCTGTCAGCCCTCGGCACAAACCCTCATCCATTCCTGCTCAGGACTTCTGAGTCTCGCATACACACATACATAAACACTCCAAGACCAGTCAGCACTTTTACCCTGCTTTCCTCTGCCGCCTCACTCTACCTTACACGTTATTGCTTTTAGTTTCGCAGCGGATCGTTCTTCGAGCCCACCTGCCACATCTGATGAAGAGCGCATCGACTTGAGCGAAGACACTAGAATAGATTCAAAAACATATAGTGGGAGATATGAAGTCTGGGAGCGAAAATCCTCCAGAATGACTTGAGCTCAAGTGTCTGAGAGGACAAACTGATTAAGGAGCCCAGTGCTTGGGTGGAAATGTGGAGAGCAGCTCACGCTCTGTTCTCCGGCACCCTCATCAATCCAGCTATCCTCCAATTCCCACGACTCCTCCCTTCAGGAGTTCGGGAATGAGCTTCGGCACACCAGACACTCCCTCTCTCCTTACAACGGCAGGTCTAGGATGGAGGCGGGTCGGGTTATGGCTGCTCCAGGGGCCGTGGAAGCTGATATTGGGAAAAGGAGGGGGCGTCACATCTGTCGCCGCGCTGAGAATTTCCTCATCAGAGTCTTGTGGCCTTGCTTTACTTAAGACCTGAGAAGAAGAAAGAAGTATGCATGATTAATTATTCATTATGCTGTAGTGCAGATGGCAACCATCAATAATGATATGACCATTCTGTTGTTGGAAGTTTAGGACTGAATTAAAACCATTATTTGATCATAGCATCTCTTGGCTCACCGTCACACTAGTGAGCCTTTACAGTTCACACCAGTGATAGCACTGTGTCTATGTAATTAATGTAATGTTATTGAGTGAATGTGGCCGTACGTGACAAGAACATTACATTGCGATCAATATCCAATCAAAACACAGCCTCATTATCATACAATAAAACCAGTGTATCATGACTGAACTGACATTAGCTACTACTTATCGTGTCAAAGTACCAACATCATGGACATATATATGCTCATTGTAGACCCACACGGAATCTGAGTTTTGAGCCCATCATTCAACGTATTTATTAGTGCTAATGTGTGCAAATATATAATTACTCAGTTTTTAGATTAATTTTAGTATTATTATTGAATAAAATGCAAATGTTTCGATAATGTACGCACAATACAGCTTGTTAAGTACGTTTCCTGTCTTTTAGTGGATTAATTACGACAGACCTGCTGTAACTTTGTTTACCAAACAAGTGGTTCTAACTTTGATTCATTCATTCATTATCCTTCTGCTTAGTCTCTTAATTATCAGGGGTTGCCACAGCAGAATGAACCACCAACTATTCCAGCATAGGTTTCAGACAGCGGATGACCACACCCTCACACTCATACACTACGGCTAATTTAGTTTATTCAATTCACTTACAGCGCATATGTTTAAACTGTGGGGGCATACCTGCCAACCCTCCCGTTTTTCCCAGGATTCTCTCGTATTTTACAGTTCTATCCCACTATCATACCGTAAAGGTATATTCCCATATTTCTCCCGTGTTTTCAATCTTTCTCTGAAGGGTGGTAATAAACATTAAAGAGCCAATCCTTGCTATACACAACCCATACCGCCAAACCACCAGGGGACGCCCCTTGCTCTTTAATACCAATCTGTTCTGTGCTTCCTTTTTATTTACGCATGAAAACACTTTGACATAAGTGTAAAAAACAAAGGAATTCCTTTCCTTTCCATTCCAGGCATTGTTGCCCCTCCTATGCAATCCTCAAAACAGCCAGTTCATGTGCTTGACTCTCAGCTAACGCGATTTATAAGGATAAATAGATGCTGTTTCCGGGTGCCACGGTGGCCTAGTGGTTAGCACGTTCGCCTCACAGCAAGAAGGTCGCTGGTTCGAGCCCCGGCTGGGTCAGTTGGCATTTCTGTGTGGAGTTTGCATGTTCTCCCCGTGGTTGCGTGGGTTTCCTCCGGGTGCTCCGGTTTCCCCCACAAGTCAAAAGACAAGTGGCATAGGTGAATTGGGTAGGCTAAATTGTCCGTATAGTGTATGAGTGTGGGTGTGTGTGTGGATGTTTCCTAGGGATGGGTTGCGGCTGGAAGGGCATCCGCTGTGTAAAAATATGCTGGATAAGTTGGCGGTTGATTCCGCTGAGGCGACCCCGGATTAAAAAAGGGACTAAGCCGACAAGAAAATGAATGAGATGCTGTTTCCCAAACCGATTTTGTACATTCAATTTAAAGCGAAGCACAAGTCTGGGTTTGGGGTGTGGTGTGTACACATATACACATTATTAATAATAAAAATAGTAATATCTAAAGATGTCGATTTTGTTAGATTTTCTAATAAAAAGTTCCGAAAGCAATCGAATGCTTTTAGATGTGTGCATTTTTAAAGTGACATCTCTGTAACTCTCTTCACAACAACACAGACACAGGTTGTGTCTACAGAACGGGCGTTTATTTTAAGGTCATCCTCTTAATGTGCTTTGCGCCTTTGACGTCCCGAGAACTCGTTGGTCGCTTGTTATGAAAACAGGGTCCTTGGATTAATAAAGTCTTCCTTACTGTCCCTTTGACTTATGACAGCAATAACTTTAATCTTCCTTAACGCATGTAACTTTCCCCAGCATTGAAATGCGTCTGTCCATCGTCAGTCTATCCGGCGACTCATAAACACGTCATTCACATTACACCTTATTTCTTTAAAGTGACACGTTCCCATTTTATATATTTGTAGTACAACATATAAAATTATAACACATCTAATCCTTTTAACACATTTACATTTGGAAATACACTTCTGCTGAATTAATAAAAAAATACTGACTTTAAATCACTAAAAAATGAAATATTAAACAAATATGTAAAATAAAAGAGCAATTATTGCTTGATAACAGCACTTACAATCTCTGTTATTTACTATAATCAAATGAAAAATCTAAATGAGAGATTCATTTGTTGCTATTTAATCAGAATATTTAAGTTATACAGTGAAGAAAAGATTGAGATTTGATTTTGTTTCATTTTACTTATTAGGTTTTCAGTTTCTGCACTCTCAAAATCATTCCACAGAATTGGGCCGCTTCATTACAAAATTCTGCACAGAAATGGGGGGGGGGGGAAAGGTCTGCAGATTCTGTCTGGTCCTATGGGTAACCCTATCTAATTCCTTAATGCATGTTTCATCTTTTATTGTGAATGATTCATTGGTGCACATTCATCTAAGAAATGTTATTTAATAAGTAACAACCAATGCATTTTTCATCAGAAACAGGCTTTTGGATATGTAACTAGATAGTCAATGTCTTAGCAAACTAGCACGCAGGATTGACTCTATTCTTGCATGTAAGTGTTCACAATTTAGGTTTGCATTGATTAAAACAACTGTTAGTGCAATTGTTAATGCTTTCTTAGTTTGGTTCATGTAAATATATGTGAATGCAGCCATCTGAACACAGGTGTGCACCAAACAATTAGACGGAGACCTTTTAGAGTGTGTTCATAACTGTTCTCAAGATTCCTTTGGTGTAGACCAGGGATGCCCAAACCCAGTCCTGGAGGGCCCATGTCCTGCAGAGTTTAGCTTTAACTCCAAAACCTACCTGGAAGTGTTTACTGTGCCTATTAAGAGAATGATTAGCTGTTTCAGGTTTAATTGAGTCTAAGTAGGGTTGGAGCTATAATCTGCAGGACACCGGTCCTCAGGGACTGAGTTTGGGCACCTAGGTCTAAAGACCAATCTTTTTTTTTTAAAGGGTAACACTTTATTTTATTTCGATGGTCCATTTGAGTATTAGTAGACTGTCTACTTAATATCTGTTGATACTGACATTCAACAGACATTTAACTGACTATAAGAAAATTCGCAAGTACGTCAACCTACACTAACCCCAACCCTAACCCCAACCTAACAGTCTACTTATAATCTAATGAGAATTAGTTGCAATGTAACTTAAATTCAACAAACGGACCATCAAAATAAAGTGTGACCAAAACGATTTCTATTTCAAGAGTTCGCCCTTAGATATGCTTAGCGTTTATAGCAGGTTTGGCATGCTGTCCCGGGAGAGAACCCTGAGCTCGGAGATATTTGAGCCCAGGGCTCCCGCCCAGTCAATAAGCATATAAGGGGATCCGAGATCAGATAGGTCTCGAAGGCTCCCCTTTTGAAAAGAGAGGAAAAAAGGAGGAGATGGGGTGGAAGGGGGGATTCTTCCAAACCAAGATAGAGTGGTAGGGAAAAAACTGATCCATTTATAGTAAGCTTGGATCGCTCTGATTGGATTATTGCTGATTACAGATGATCAGCCAGGCGTGCTAATCATATCACGAGCTCCTCTCGAAATTAGTTTATGAAACTTCACTTAATTCCGATTGAGAACTTGCAAAGAGCTTATAGAATGTTAAAACAATTCAAAATGAGACATTCCTCTGTCACACTTACAAACTGAAATGATTTGATGCAAAGAGATGTGTTTCTGATGCTGACACTGAACTATAATGGACAGCAATTAAAAGCAATGCAATCACATAGTGTAACAGAGGCCAGTTGGTATAGTGCGGTGCAGGTAAACCTCACGCCACAGATGCTACAGGCCATGGTCTTTAACCTACTTGCTAGAGCAACCGACTCTCATGCGGAAAGTCACCGGTTCAATTTCAGCTCAGAGCGGGTTGGGTGATATAGGACCGGCAGGGTTACATTGGTGCAGTGACCGGGATGGGTGTGAGGTTTAGGGGATGAGTGTAACAGAGGCCAGCTAGTAAAGTGCTGTGCAGGTAAACCTCACTCCTCTGAACCTGAAAAAGGTGCTCTAGCGACAGACTCTACAGGCCACAGTCTTTAGCCATCTTGTTAGAACAAGTCTCCCATGCAAAGAGTTGCTGGTATGATCCCAGATCAGAGCAGGTTGGGTAGTGTAAGGCCCAATCCCAATTCTACCCCTTCCCCTACCCCACGTTTTGCGCGTTCACATGATGGAGTAAAGGTGTCCCAACTCTCTATAGCTTGATAGCGTAGGGCTAAGTGGAATGCCTAGATTCACCTTCAAACAGAGATTTTCCAGGACCACACTCGAAACCAAGGGGTTAGGAAATTTCCCAGAATACACATCTACAAGAGCGTGGCTGCACATGGAAGTAAGGAAATGTACAAATTAGGGGTTTTTTGTCATTATTACGAGTATTTACAACAATCCAGCATATGTTTTAACACATTCATAACCGCGTTCTTTTTTTACTGTCATGCTTAAAAAAACAAAAAAGCTAAAATAAAAACCGCTACATTTTCCTGTATAATCCATAATAATAACTCCTGTATAGCAGTCCCAAAACATTCTGTCACTCGATGACACTGGAATACCCTGTCAGAAAAGTCTAGTGGCTGAGAATGACCTTTATACAGTGTCTGCTATAATGTTAATGTTCGTGGGTTTACATAGATGAATATGGTCAGGGTGTAAATGCACAGTATAAATACGAGCTTTTTGCCACATAATGTCGTTGATAACGTGATACGCCTTCACTGATTTCCTGAAGAACTGGAGTAACTACAGCAGTCATGATCGTCGATCTCCTTTGAAGCAAGAGATCACTATAACAAATAATGACGTGTGCAGGTGTAGTGCTGTGCCATTTCTTAGGGGTAAATTTTAAAGCCCTTTCCCTTCACACTCTGTTTCAAGGGCCAAGGGGAAGGTGTAGGGGAACAAAAATAGAAATGGGATTGGGTCTAAGCCTGGCTAAACTTTTTAATCTGGCAGCTATTGAATCATTTGAATTTATACAATATCATTAGTACATTTTAGTATGATTTGCCAATCCCAGTGATGGTTGGGTTTAGTGGTGGAGTTTGAGGACATGCCTCCATTTAAAAAGCATAGATTGTTTCTATAAAAATAAATCATATTAACTTGTATGAATCAGCCTATTTTCTAACAATGCATAAAGCAGTTACATTTCCTTGTGAGATTAGGCTGGAAAAAGGCATTTGGTTCCTTTTATAATCAGATCTTGTAAAATCATGTCATGTTTTTGGTACATTAAGATGTATTAAGTCTGTTACATTCATATCACAATTAAATAGCAACCAAGATTAAACTCAAATCCACACTGTAGAGTGAACACTAAGCAGAGAACAGAAGAACCAAGAGAAAACACCCTCAGTGTGAACACACCTTTATTCACGTTTCATGATCTACTAAATTGGATCCAATCATTTGTCCTGTACCTTATTCCCTCATTGAATATAATGTTTCATTCAAAAATATATCTTATTAGGAACAAAATGGGTTGCAAATGGGATTTCTCTTAAACTAATTTATTACAATTTGCTCAATGCAGAGCAGGAGCATACTCAAATTAGAGCACACTTTTATAAACATGCAATAGAGGGTTGAAGGGTTTGAAGTCAATTTGTGCAGACTCGGTCATGGGTTTCCTGACTGTAATTGTAGGTGGTCATGTCATATAACAGCCTCATCAGAGCGTCAAACTCTCCAGCGAGATAGACCGCTCTATAAATACGAAAGCAGCAGGTAATTAAAGGTGGATCCCAGTGTGGAGCCGATCTAGATTCTTATTTCCTTACAATTCTCCATGTCATGCTTTGATTATGAGGGGGTCTCTCTCATCAGCTGGACTGATATGAAGGGGAGGAGGAGAAGAGGGGTGAAGGGAGAAAAAAAAAAGAGTGATGAGATATTGGAGAAGAAGTGACATGGATGATGGCAGAGTGAGAATGAGACATTAAAAAGAACTGCATTAAAAGGATATGCTCAGTGAGAAGGGGAAAAAAGAGGACAGGAGAGGTCG
The DNA here is from genome assembly GCA_903798035.1 of Danio albolineatus. Classification (NCBI taxonomy): domain Eukaryota; kingdom Metazoa; phylum Chordata; class Actinopteri; order Cypriniformes; family Danionidae; genus Danio; species Danio albolineatus. The sequence continues at coordinate 1,432,002 of CAIGQQ010034599.1, read as the reverse complement.
TGAAAGAGGTGTAGAGACAAAGAGGGAGAGACAGGGGGACACTGAGAGAATGGTGAAGGCAGAATAAGAGAATAACTTCTGGGGGAGGTCAGTTATGCAGCTCTTGCAGCAAAAGTCATACTTGAGAAGCACACCCTCAGAAACCAATTACCGCTTTAGCCCTTGGAAGCCAGGAGCATGGAAATAAGAAAATATGCTCTATTCCTAAACATTAGGACTTATGACTCGCATATTGTGCTTACATAACATTTTACTGCAAAATACTTTTTATATAGTCGTCTCTTAAAGCAACGATATATATTAACATTTACCTCTGTCTGAGTCAAGCCACTTTACCTGAGCACTGGCAAGGCACATTTTTCTAGAGTTTTTATTTTTTTTAAATCGAGCCCACTCACTGTTTTCATTTATTAATAGGGGCTTGTTATTTTAAAACCCTACCTAGTGCGTAGTACATATGCCTCATCATTGAAAGATACCCTTTTTGAAAATAGATGCGCTTTAAAAGTGGCCAAAACATCATAAAAATTTAGGGTACAGTCATGTTTTATGAGCGAAAACATCCAATTGTCTTTTGTAAATAGCAATGTATGAAGCACAGCTCACACAGACACATTTAAACCAAGCAGCTTTCTGAACCATTACACAATAGTTGAGGAAATCTTATTGCCCTTGCATGGAATTTCAGTATCCGTGGATTCCTATTGAGCTCACTTGATTTTACTCCTTCAATAATACCTTTTCTTCAAATAAATGTTATAAGTTCATTTGAGCGGGGCAGGACATGAACCACAATCACTTGAAATGCTCCAGCAACCGCACTAGGACCCATTCAAATCATCTCAGTAAAATCTTTTGACAAGTAAAGTTCCATTGAGATTACTGGATTTCACTTTTGAAAACTTGTCAAATGAAAGTTCATATGATCAAATTAATGATCATGTTGATTTTGTCCACAAGCAACCATCATAGCAACTACCCAGAACACCATAGCAATAATACCCATAAGCTAACACCTCTTTAAAAATTATCTCACTCATGTGATGAAACCTTTATGGTTGTTTTTGTTTGTTTGTTTGTTTGTTTGTTTGTTTGTTTGTTTGTTTGTTTGTTTGTTTGGTAGGAAGAAACCATTTAATAGCAACAACCTAAAACCCTATCAATTACATGGCAGCATGCTAATACTTTATCTTAAATTGACATAAATAAAGGTAGCAAAGCAAAACTGCATTTCACAAATGATAGTTCACCTAATGCAGGGGTGTCCAAACTCGGTCCTGGAGGGCTGGTGTCCTGCAGATGTTAGCTCCAACTTGCCTCAACACACCTGCAAAGATGTTTCTAGAAAGCCTAGTAAGAGCTTGATTAGCTAGCCCAGGTGTGTCTGATTGGGGTTGGAACTAAACCTTGCAGGACACCGGCCCTTCAGCACCGAGCTTGGACATCCCTAGCCTAATGTGACTACAGCTTTATGTTAGAGTTCTTTTGCAAGTAAACAGTCACTTACACCTAATAAAATGCTGGGTTGTTATAACTCAACATTTGATCAAATATGGACAAACCCAACATTAGGTTCATTTTTTCAATTAAATTTAAATTACACATTTTATCCCAACAGGCGGCGCCACGGTGGCCGAGTGGTTAGCACATTCGCCTCACAGCAAGAAGGTCGCTGGTTCGATCCTCGGCTGGGCCAGTTGGCATTTCTGTGTGGAGTTTGCATGTTCTCCCCGTGGTTGCGTGGGTTTCCTCCGGGTGCTCCGGTTTCCCCCACAGTCCACAGACATGCGGTACAGGTGAATTGGGTAAGCTAAATTGTCCGTAGTGTATGTGTGTGAATGACAATGTATGGATGTGTTTCCCAGAGATGGGTTGTGGCTGGAAGGGCATCCGCTGCGTAAAACAAATGCTGGATAAGTTGGCGGTTCATTCCGCTGTGGCGACCCCGGATTAATAAAGGGACTAAGCCGAAAAGAAAATGAATGAATGAATCCCAACAGGCTGTGTTTGTCAATATTTGACCCAATGTTGGGTTACAACAAATAGCATTTTTAGAATCACACCTGCAAAGATGTTTCTAGAAAGCCTAGTAAGAGCTTGATTAGCTAGCCCAGGTGTGTCTGGTCAGGGTTGGAACTAAGCTTTGCAGGACACAGGCCCTCCAGGACCGAGCTTGGACATTCTAATGTGACTACAGCTTTGAGTTCTTTTGCCAGTAAACAGCCACTTACACCTAATAAAATGCTGGGTTGTTGTAACTCAACATTTGGTAAAATATCGACAAACCCGATGTTTGGTTCATTTTTTTCAATTAAATTTAAATTACACATTTTATCCCAACAGCTGTGTTTGTCAATATTTGACCCAATGTTGGGTTACAACACATAGCATTTTTAGAATCTAGCAATCACAACACAGTATCATAACATCTGTTAACTTGTTGCAAACATCACTGCACAGTGACATACATATACTTAAGACTGAGGCCGACATTTTGCCATGAAATAAACCAAACTATTTTGTCAAACCCGTAAGTTTATGGCTAACACTTTACAATAACAGTACATGAATAATGATGTATTAATATGTAAACTAAACATTATTATGAATTAACGATGAGTTAGGTATGCACTAATCATGAACTAACTTTAACTATAACATGATTCAAATGAGTTTATGTGTGAATAACGGCTACATTAATTACTTTTTAGCACATGATTGTTCGTTAATTAATGTATTAATTACTACATAATTTATGCATATTTTTAACCATCATAACTCATGATATGTTAATATATAATTTAGGGCTGTCCAAGAATTAATCGTGATTAATCACATCCAAAATAAAAGTTTGTTTTGACATAATATGTGTGTGTGTGTTATATATATTTATTATGTATATGTGATAAACACATCCATAGAAGCCAAAACTATATGTAAAAAAGTTACATCAAAGTAGTTACATCATATTCAAATGTAAAATTTGTATCATACACATATATTTTTTATATATCTAAATATAAACCAACATTTTATCAAGTATATGTATGTGTGTATTTATATATTCATAATACAATATACACAGTACACACACAAATATTATGTTAAACCTTTATTTTGGATGTGATTAATCACGATTAATTCTTGGACAGCCCTAATATAATTATGTTGTGACTTTACTTGGAGGGGCACATCATCATTAACCCATTCTTAACTATTCATGAACTCCTCATGCACGTCCAACCTGAGAGTTTACACTGAATAACAATAGAAAAGTGTTCTGTCAACATCAGCATGAACAGGAGTTCATGAGTAGCTAATGATGAGTTAATGGTGATGTGCCCCTCCAAGTAAAGTCATGACATAATTATAATAACAGCTCATGAGTTGCTGTTGGTGAAATTTAGCTTAAACTTAAAACTTAAACTCATGTGACTCATGTTGTAGTTACAATTAGTTCAGTGCATTCCTTAACTCATCATTAATTCATAATAAAGTAATGTTTAGTTTACATATTAATACATTATTATTCATGTACTGTTATTGTAAAGTGTTACCAGTTTATGTTTAAGGAAACAACCACCGAGTCAGGAAAACACCTAGCAACTACCTATAAAACCTTTGCAACAGCAGTAACATGGTAACACCTATTAAAACATTAATGTATCTCCTCTGGGGTGACATGGTGGCTCAGTGGTTAGCACTGTTGCTTCTTAGCAAGAAAGTCGCTGGTTTGAGTACCGGCTGCGTTCTCCCCATGTTGGCATGGGTTTCCTCTGTGTGCTCCGGTTTCCCCCACAGTCCAAAGACGTGTTACTGGTGAATTGAATAAACTAAATTGGCAGTAGTGTATGAGTGTGTATGTGTATAGGTGTTTCCCAGTATTGGGTTACAGCTGGAAGGGCATCCGCTGTGTAAAACATATGCTGGATAAGTTGGCGGTTCATTCCTCTGTGGCGACCCCTAAAAAATAAAGGAACTAAGCTGAAGGAAACTGAATAAATGAATGAATGTATCTCCTCTGACATGTGTGCACTGCTCAAAGTGCGATTCGAACTTCCATTTGGGGCATTGGAGGTGGGTACACTTATATTGATGCAGTCTCTAGTACTGATCATTAGTGCACCTCTGGAGGCCAGCAAAGAAAGCTTTCCTCAAACATCTCCTATACCAGCTGCCCTCCGTTACACACACTGCCCTAAACCTCACTCCTATCCGGATCACAGCGCTAGTGTAACCCCATAGGGTCTGCTCACGATGCTCAGAGTGGGATTCGGGCGACAGTAAAGACCACAGTCTCTCGCATCAGTCACTAATGTGCCTCGTAAAAGCAGTGAAGTGAGATTTACTCACACAGCTCCTACTAGCTGGCCTGAAATAGACTCACTCCCCTTAACCTCACTCCTATCCGGGTCACAGCACCAATGTAACCCTTCTGGGTCTGTTCACAATGCTCTGAGCAGGATAATAAGGACAGCGAAGACCACAGTCTCTAGTGTCTGTCACAAATGCGCCTTCTTGAGGCCAAGAAAGTGAGCTTTACTCATACATTCTCCTACTAGCTGGCCTCTGTTACAATTAGCAACGTCCTGGCAAACATGTGCGAGTGTGGCGAGAGATTTGGCTTTACAAAAACTCAATCATTTATTTCAAGGCAATGTGTTTACTTTTCTATTGACCGCCCCCCTGTTTTCTTAATTTAGCTTCTTTTTAATGATGTTTCTATGTATTACAATTTTATGGTCACACATAGTACTGAATCAACATTGGATAAATTAAATGCCTGGAAAACAGATATGCAAGAAGATATAGATGAGGCAGACTGGAATTATGCTTGCTTGAAAGCTCAAACACAAACAATAAATACCAGGTTTAAACCACTTCAGTATAAATGGTTAATGAGGATGTGTATAACTCCTTTGAAACTTCATCATATGTCTGCTAATATTCCAGATGTGTGCTCTAAATGTTCGGATGATAAAGGTACACTATATCACTGCCTCTGGCAATGTCCTAAATTACAAAAGTTTTAGAAAGAGACAATTGAATGTATGACAGACATGTTTGAAATTAAAATCACTTTAAATGCTAAGCTCTGTATACTTGGTTTGTATCCTAGGGAACTTACAATTGGAAATACAAACATTTTGGATTTTGGTCTTCTTCAAGCTAGAAGGGCTATTGCTATATACTGGAAACACATAGATGCCCCATCCATAGAAATGTGGAAAAAAGAAATATTGAACTGTATTGGACTGAAGAGACTAACTTAGATCATCAAAGGCCAGCAGAAAGACTTTGACTATCTTTGGGAACCGTATATGAATATTATGTAAATTGTGTGTTTGGAAACATGTAATTATTTTATTTTATTATTTTTTTATTATTATTATTATTAGTAGTAGTAGTAGTAGTAGTATTTTTTTTACTTTTTTTACTATTTATTTTTATTTATTTATTTATTTTTATTATTATGTTCATATTTAATATTTATTTATTTGGCATGTTTTTTGAATGTGTGTATGCATATATAAGAAGGGTATACATATGTGCCGTTTAGGCTGGATTGTTGTTGTATGCCTAGTTGATGGGGGGAAAAGGAAAAAATCAATAAACATATTTTGAAAATCTTATTTTTAACGGTGTATTGGCCAAATAATGAAGCGAATACAGTAGTTGTCCGTCGAAAAGTTGATGACAGAGAAAGCAAAGAGACAGACAGAGTGGATTGAAATAGGAGGGCATCTCTGTGAGGGGCTACAGTCCTGACATTGGTGTCAATCCTGCTTATCACACATGTCGCTCTCAGAAGCGAATTACTCTGCCTCTTTTCTTCTCTATTTCCAGCCCTTCCTCAGGCCGACCATCCTTCTACTGACACAGACAGTTCATTCTTCACACTTACACACTCATGTACACAACCCTCTACTCATAAACCCTGTAAAATGGTTAATAAGGATAAAAGGGGGTGAGATGCAGGGTGAGATGGACACTAAAATATGAACAGGCCTGAACCATGACCTTTTAAAGCTCTGGAAAATGCTACTGATCGATACACTGCTATCACCACACACACACAACCCCATGGGAGCATTTAGCATGTTAGCACACTGTCATTTATGAGAGAGTAAGCAGGTGAGATCTGTTTTGTGTGTGTGTGTGTGTGTGTGTGTGTGTGCGTGCGTGCGTGCGTGTGTGCGTGCGTGCGTGCGCATGTGTGTGTGTGTGTGTGTGTGTGCAGTACCATGTATTCCTTACATTGTGGGGACCAAATGTCCCTTTAAGTATAGCAATACCAGTTTAACCTTTCGGGGACATTTTTCTTTTTGTTTTTTGGTCCCCATAAGGAAAAGAGCTCATAAATTATGCAGGACTAAGTATTTTGAAAATATAAAAATGCTAATAGTTGCCTGCAGGCATTGGATTTAGGGGTAAAGTCTGCGAGAAGTCCCCATAAAGATGCGGCTTTTGTCTGTGTGTGTGTTTTGGGCATGTACAGTATGTGTGCGTGCATGTGCTTGTGTGTTTGTCAGGTGGGAAGAAACAGAGACAAAAAGGGTAGAAATCTGGATCGATGTAATGTGAGAAATCCATTTGAGGCACCAGACAAGAGCTGCCATGTACACTTCACACACACACGCACACACACACAAGTGCAGAAAATGTGAAAAAGACTACATGTGAGTTAGTGAGTGAGCTGGATCTGGCTGTTAACAGTGAGCAACAGTGTCCACCACTGAGATAAAACCGACACAAACACACACACAAACACGCAGAGACACAGACAAACAGCAACAGTGCCAATGTGTGCAACAGGAAAGATCTGTGCCTTCACCCTGAATGTCAAGTATGGAAGAGCACTGCAATAATCAGCTTCTTCTAAACTGGTCTAGTTTTAGGGACATCCTTAAAACACCATTAGTTCATTTAAGAAACACATATTCTTCTGCCACATGGGTTCCATGTTTAAAGACTAAATTGAAATATATTTAAATAGAATATATAAAAAATGAGGGGATTATTATTGTTTTACAAATGAATTTGATTTAAATAGTCATGTTTGTGCTTATTGACCTTATTCTCCGCATACGAGCGGGTGCTGCCATTTGAATCTTTTTGGCTCCGATTCATTCTGGTCTGATTCATTCATTCATTTATTCATTCATTTTCTTTTCGGCTTAGTCCGTTTATTAATCTGGGGTCGCCACAGCGGAATGAACCACCAACTTATTCAGCACATGTTTTTCGCAGTGGATGCCCTTCCAGCTGCAACCCATCTCTGGGAAACATCCATACACACTCGTTCACACTCATACACTATGGACAATTTAGTCTACCAAATTCACCTGTACCACATGTCTTTGGACTGTGAGGGAAACCGGAGCACCCGGAGGAAACCCACACGAACGCAGGGAGAACATGCAAACTCCACACAGAAACAGGAACTGGCCCAGCCAAGACTTGAACCAGTGACCTTCTTGTTGTGAGGTGACAGCACAACCGTATGCGTCACTGCATTGCCTGATTCACTTCCATGAATTTTTAGACGTTAAAAGCAGCTCGTTGTGTTGCTTGATGTTGCAAACTTATATTTGTATATTATATTATTCTATTTTGTCTGTATAGTCACTTGTTTTCTGCTGTTTCATATTTTATCATTTCTCCCATAGGCGACTGAATCGGAAGTTCTAAAACAATCACAAAAACGATCACACTTCCATGTCACAGGATAACGTCAATAAGAAGAAAAATAAATACATTAAAAAGCCGATTCGAATGTTATCACTCAACTGAACAGGTGTTATCTGTGGTTATAGCAGATGAATATGGGCCAGTAGGGGCCTTCTGCACATACTGGTTGTCTCTGAAGGCTGTTATCATCCATCCACATGGTTTATCAGCTATAGATCAGATATGGCCGTAAATTAACGAGAATTATTTATATAATTTCTTAAAGAGTCCCTATTATGGGTTTTTGAAAATGAGCTTGTATGCAGTGTGTCACACAGCTCTAAGTGAAGTCAAATGTCCAGCTAAGGCTTAAATTTGAAAGTGCACAGTGTTTAAAACTATTGATTCATCCATAAAAGAGTCGACTCATAGTTCCTCAAACGAGTCGGCGTGCTTACGAGTCTTTAGCCGTTTCGGCATGACGTGAACACAAAACATAAGCCCCGCCCATCTGTGCGCGCGCAGCCCTGGGAGATTTGAAATCCCCAATCCCGCCCACAAACAACAGCGGTGAGATAAAGTTGCCAGATTGGGCGGTTTTAAATTTGATTGTGCAGGTAATAACCTTTTGGACAGGGTTTGGGCTGGAATCAGTCAGCTACATCTGTCAACACAGAGAAGAGCACTGTGCTCGGCTGGATATTGGAAGTGTGCAGATAACCCAGAGATGAGACTTTGAAGAGTTAGTAGTTTCTGCAGAATGACCTCAGCATTAAACCCAGCCATGTGCTGTGTTCCCTCTGAGGAGTGCTTACAATGGAGGATTTGGAGCACCGGGACATTTCCCTGGCCTGCTATCCAACAAGTGTGAGTAAATGTGATTAAAATGATGCCTCATTGATTTCTCTAGCTTGTAAATGATGCATTAACTGTGTTTTGTAACTTGTAACTGCTTATAGTGTATCTGGTTAACTTGTATTCTCATATCGCGTCTAAAAGCACGTTGTAAACGCGATGCGTGCCGCTTTGTTTACAGATTAAAATACGATTGTGAATTCGTGTTCCTCTGCTGTTTGTCGTTGCTATGGCCACCATCAGCTCTGCTACACACGTGCGGCGATGCTGTTTATAATGGTTCAGCTGTTGCCGCTGTGTGCATTAATACTGAATGTCTGTCGCTGTTTTTACTTATGGTTAAGAATAGTGCTGGGAATATGCTGGGAGATTGGGGGTTAGTTTAGGGGGTGAGGTGTCTGAAATACGGACGACTCCCGAAAAAACGAGTGTTAGCAGATTAGCTCACGCACACACTATGACTACTTCAATGTTGATAAGCCGTGGTGGGCATTATATCATGCTGAGCGCTGTCGACCAATCGCAACAGGCTGGGTCATCGGTCCAATCAGCCCAGTTTAGCATCACGCTAAGGAGGGGTTTTGGAACAAATGAATCACTGAACGATTCATATAGGAGTCACTGGGATAATGAGGGAAAAATAAATGCATATTATAAAACAATGAAAGTGTTTTTTGACCATGCATGCAGATCAGCCTGCTTTTGGAGACCCCCAAAACCAATATTTGACCCTTTTTAATGTATAATATGGGCTCTTTAAATCTCCCATTAATTGTATTTTATTAACAGTTTATTTTATTAAACTGTATTTTATCTACCCCTACCCTAACCGTCACAGTAATGTAAAAACAGATCTGGAGATTGAGTCTTCTCTATTAGTATAGCTGATTAATCATGTGGATGGATGATAACAGCCTTCTGAGCCTACCAGTACCCCTACCCCTTTTGGCCCATTTCTATCGGTTAATAACAACTGATAGTGCCCATTCAACTGAGTGAGAACATTGGAAGCGGGTGGTTTTAAAAAGGGTTTGATATTACAAAATCCAAAATGATACAGTTTTTTGAGAACTTTACATTCTTAACATTTTTTGCCATTTACAGTGTTTCTATTTCTATAAATTTGTGATTAAATTAAAGTATAAAATGAGAAAACATCAAACGCTAATGTGTGCAGTAACTATCTTACTACCTAACAAAACAGAAATTACTGGTAACACTTTAATGCAAGAACTTTTAACTAATGGCTTATTACCTGCCCATTATAAGCAGCAAACTAGTCATTTATTGAGCTGAAAGTTAATTGTTTGTTAATAGCGAGAATTGTAAGAGTGACCAAAACATTTTCAATATATACTCTTCCTTACACCCAGTTTAATAGTAGTTTATTTAATAATATTTATTCCTTGAGAACCCAGACAAAACACTGATCAAGACAATGAGTATTTGAATAAAAATATAGAAGAGGGACGACCAAAACTACCAAAAAATTCTTCAAAATGTGCCAGCAGAAGAAAAGAGCCAGCTCTCCTCTCTCTCTCTCTGACTCAGACTAGAGGATGGAGGAAGAATAAAAAGCAGGGGAGATCACGGAAGAGGGGAGAAAATGTGAACGGTGCGCTGAGATTGAGCGCAACGGCAAATGAGAAATTCATCAAGAGTGATGCCAGAGGACATCTCTGACAGGGAGATGAAGAAAGCCGAGAGAGATGTGGAGAAAGAGCGCAGAAGAAGAAGAAGGAGAAGAAGCGTGAGAGAATGTTGAGAACTCACCCCTGTGTGAGAGTGCTCCTCCTCAGGTTAACACAATCCCTGCTCTGTGGAGCCATTCTGAGCAGAGCCTGTTTGGAGCACCGCACACTGTCTACAGAATACCAATCACACGCCGGCAACACACACACATACACACAGGCAGGCAGGCAGGCAGCGGCATGACATACTCTTCACTCAGTGTTTCAGAAGCAAATCACCCTACTTGTGAGCTTTGAATGAAATGGTCATAATGAAAGGAGCAGTGATTTTACACACAGAGAGAGAGAGAGAGAGATACTCACGGTGAGACGCAGTTCCAATGACGACCCCAGTGATGAGGGACAACAGGCCGATCTGCTGAGGAACTGAAGATGAGAGGATTGGTGTGAAGCTCCTCCGGTGCGCCTCCTCTTTTCCTTCAGTCTTCTTCAGCGTCGCGCATCAAGAGGCTCTGCAATCTTTCTCTTGCTTTCTCTGTCCTTTTCTCCTTTGCTTTCCTTTCTTTTTCAAGTCCCTGACAATGTTCATAGCTGTAATTCCAAAGCACAGCAGTGCAAGCTGCATTCACTCTGACTCCAAACCCCCTCCCTTCCTCATCTGCGCTCTCTCTCTCTCTCTCTCTCTCTCTCTCTCTCTCTCTCTCGCTCTCTCTCTCTCTCAGCTCATTGTATCCCCATACCTCCTCTGCTCTCCCTCCAATCCAATCAGCTCTCATTGCTTCTCTCGCGGCTCCTTCCTACACCCCTTTTCTCCCCTCTCTCTCCTCCTCCTTCAAAGACAAATATCAGGCAGCATCAGTGAGATCACTATCTTCTAAGTATTCAAAGAAGTGTAGAACAGCGTCACAAATGTTAAAACACTTGACGTGTCTTGACGCAGCAGTGAACACCGGGTAGCAGACGTCACAATGGCAGCTCGTTCACGGAGAGTATTGGAGCTACAGCACTGGCTGACAGAGATGCCCAACAGGTTATACATTCATAATGCCAAATGTGTGGTTTTTTTAAACTGCCAATTTCTCACAAAAACTTGTCTGTTATCATAAATATTGAGAAAAAAATGTTTTTCTATTTCCTAAAATAATTAGATGTATTTTAATAGGTATTTCTACATGTACATTAGGGTTAATTAGGTAATCAGTCATTAGTAATCGAATTAATAATTTAAATAATTATCTAAAAATAAAACTCAATCCATTTTCGTCCTTCAACCATATTCTTTCTACATATATTCAGATACAGTGCTCAGCAAAATCGAGTACACCCCATTTTGAAAATGAATATTTTGATCCATTTCTCAGTAATTATAGGCAATGTATTTTGGTGCATTTAAACAAAACAGATTTATTAAACCTTTAATAAACATTTAATAAAATTATATTTTAGTCATTAAACATATTTAGAAATTGAAAGATAATACAATTACATTCATGCAAAACATGAAAAAAAATTACAACCTACAAAATTTCAACAAAAATTCTTATTTTGATTTTTTTCTCCTCTTTTTTAAAATTTGTATTTAATATTCTATTAATTCTATAACATATACATTTGGGTGTACTAGTTTTTGGACCGTTATCATAAGATTCTCCAGATTAGGCTTCAGTATTGACTAATCTAATGTATATGCACAAATATAATATTGTATAGCTTCCTATTAAAAATATGAGTTTTTATAAGAGAGATATGTGAGGGGTGTACTCATATATACTGAGCACTGTACATCTGTGTATACTATTTGTCCAATTTTAATTAATCTGTATAATTATCATTTAAACGCTGATCCTTTCATTTTAATAAAGTAATATAATATCATTTAATATGTATTTTTACAGAAAATGTATTTAATCCATTCACTATTTATAACTCTTTATAATATTTCCATGTAGTATTTGTAGTATGTATAATTACAATTTTCATGAATTTGAATATTCATCATATTAATTTTTATTTATCATTTTTAAAAGAATACAAATTGATTTAACGCAAAAAGAAAGAAAAAAACTGAAACCGCTTGATTGATATTTTTATTCCACCAGCACATTAATGAAAACACAGCCTCAAACTATTCACCTCTAATTACCAGCTAATCATCTTTGTCGTGCGGTGTCTCTTTAAGGGTTGTCATGTGCACCTGTTGTTAAGCAGGAGTCCCCCTCACTGCAGCCCTGTTTGTCTACTCGCACGAGAATCATCCCTCTCTCTCTCTCTCCCTGAACTGGCTAAATATGCATTCAACAGCTGTCTCTCCACCTCTGCTCTGCTCCGCAGCCTCATCAGCGCTGAATCCCCTTTTGATGCAACCCAACACAGACTCTCCAATAAGACACGAGGCGCAAATCTAACGCTGGGATGAATGACACCGCCTCAAAGCCTTGTGTTCTCTACCTGCAACCGGTGGTAAATCCTTCAATACAACCCTTATTTCCATAAGATTTCCTGTATTATTCTTACAGAGACAGACAGAAACCCACGGGTGCAGGGCAGAGAGGGAGAGGACTGAAACGGAAAGAGAAAAAGAAGAAGAGGAATGATGGAGTGAATTGGAAGAGGGATGTGGGAATGGAGGGAGGGATTGGGAGAAGGATGGAATGGGAAAAGGAAAGAGAGAGAGAATTGACATTCAGCCTGTGCACTGTGCCTCACTGGTGGAATAATGATTAGCTACTCAGTATTCCAGTCACACAGCCGCTACAATAAATGGGGGGAAAGAGGGGGAGAGAGAGAGAGATGGTATAGCGCTGTAAGGAGAAGGACCAGCAGACAGAGAGCACGAGCGAGTGAGAGAGAGAGAACGGGGAAAGAAACCGACCCGACTAGACCAGATAAGCATGACAAACCCTTCAACAGGAGGCTGCGCACACATGTAGCCATTTCAAAAACACACATGAGCATAATACAGCATTTTCCAGCAGCGCCGGTACATAATAGCTCCTTCAGCATATTCCCACATCATTCGTCACGTTTATCCCGACTCTTGCTCTGAAACGCACAAAGACAAAAGGGTCAGAACAATCCACGAGGGCCAGAGCATCGTTTCCTCATGCAAAACACAGCTCATGTGTCTTTTGCGGTAATGAATATACATACTGCGGCTCATACACATGCTGCAGTACGGATTTAGAACGCACACACACACACATAGAGGGGCAACACACAAGGGGGAACACTCTGTCAAAGTCACAGTAGGTACAGCTACCTCAGCAAAGAGACAGACGCAGAGCCAAAGAGAGGACGAGAAATACGCAGCATCTTCCAAATCATTTCAACTGAGAGCAAATCTCGTGGCAGGAAAGAGTCTCGGTGAAGGAGTCATTGCTGTGGTTGAACCAGGGTTTGCGGTCCGTCTTTACCAGACACTAGTATAGTCTTTTCTCACTGGTGTATTGTAAGGTCAGCAGGTTTAGAGCTCGATCTGGAATATGCAGCATCACGGGTTGTACTCATGGGCAGATATTTATAGAGCAAAATATGAAAAAGGGAAAAACAACAAAGGTAAAGGTGACACAAGTAGTTTTTGCTCTTGAATGATTTTGAACGATCATTGCACAGTTTGTTGTTCTCTATATCTATAAGTCGCTCTCAGCACATGATTTATTTAATATCTGTTAGATGAAACATCTTGGATATCCTCAGAAATCAGCTTTAGCACACATTGGAGGTTCAGTACAGGTTACGCTCAATCAGAGGCATTTGTGCTGTGTTGATTAACACAAAAATAATCATTAGTCCCTCACTTTGATTAAATAAAAAGCAACTGTCAAGGTTAAGCCGAGGCATTACAATGGAAGCAAATTTTGAAGGGTTGTAGAAAAGGAAGGGCTTCTGATTTTATCAAAGCAATCACAATAATTAAGTAAAGTTACATGTTTCGGGTTTATGGGGAGTTTTAGGCATTGTCATGGCAACACAAACTGTAAAATTGAATATAACTGTAGACATAATAATTGGTGTAGACACTAGTTAATTATATCTTGAGTAGGGTTTGAACAATAGTTGACAATTTGGCTAATATAAGTTTATATAAGTTATATTAAGCTAATATAAGTTTATTACCTGGCCTGGGATGAACACTTCAACGTTTTTAGTTGTTTTTGTGGCTCTGTTTCAACGCAGAAATTCGCTGTTTCCATCCACCTGTTTAAATGTGCATTTTGGATTTGATATAAAAATGGTTACACATACATTTTGAAAAAATGCATAAAAAAAACATATATGCATAACTGCATAGGATAAACTTTTTATTTGATAAGAGAAAATACACATAAACTATTATGAAAACACTTTTACAGAACTAATTCAAATTTCAGTATTAGTATTAGTGTTATTATATTATTAATTACCTCCAGAATTGTCAAGAGCATCCCGCGCCTCATGTCTTCAGCTTCTCTTACCATAACAAATTCCTATTTAACTGTTGATATTTCGTCACCTTGGAATTCTAAGGTTCTATTTGTGTTCTGAATGATTTGGGGATATTGAGCTTCAAAGTTTTTGCATTCCATAGCAAACAGTAACTGTGTAACATTTGTTTTTTTAAATAAAATGTGTTAAAATGAAAACTACTTCTAAAAAAAAACATCCCATAATGTAAACAAGTTGTCAATTAATAAGAATATGTCAATAAATGTCAATACCACGGTGGCATAGTGAGTAGCACGTTTGCCTTACAGCAAGAAGGTCGCTGGTTCGAGCCTCGGCTGGGTCAGTTGGCATTTCTGTATAGAGTTTGCATGTTCTGCCCGTGGTTGCGGAAGATATGCGGTACAGGTGAATTCATTCATTCATTCATTTTCTTGTCGGCTTAGTCCCTTTATTAATCCGGGGTCGCCACAGCGGAATGAACTGCCAACTTATCCAGCATGTGTTTTACGCAGCGGATGCCCTTCCAGCCGCAACCCATCTCTGGGAAACATCCATACACACTCATTCACACTCATACACTACAGACAATTTAGCCTTCCCAATTCACCTGTACCGCATGTCTTTGGACTTGTGGGGGGAACCGGAGCACTCGGAGGAAACCCACGCAACCACGGGGAGAACATGCAAACTCCACACACAGCCCTGCTTAGCATCAGTGAGTCACCATTCTTGGGCCTGTTTTTTTTTTTTTTTTTTTTTTTTATTGACATAATCTCATAAACATTTGTATACAATAAAACATTCTACAACACATAATAAAAGATCATTTAAAAACAAAACATTAAACCTGTGGTATTTTCCAGTTCTTTTCTTTAAACACTTTACATGCTTTGTCTGTTAAAATTTTGTGCAGTTATCCCAAACTGTTTTCATTTCTGTAATATACATACAACTTTTCCAATTATCCTTCCATTTTCATTCTGAAAATTTCCCACACATCCATCACCATTTTTTCTTTTTTTGCCACAATTCTCCTTTCCCACATTGCATTTTTCATTAGCATCATACATATGTTGGGCCTGTTAAGTGGGCATGTACTCTTGAATCTACAGTTGGCCAGGCCCGTTCAAACACCATTTTGATGAGGTTCCAGAACAGTTACAGTTACAGAACAGTTAAAAACGGTCAATTACTTTTATATTATGATGCTTTTATTATTTTTTTTTAAAAAGTGGGCTGAGATACTTTATGACAAAGGCTAATAATGTGAACTATATTAACATTAACATTGTAAATTTTGACTTCACGCAAACTTCAACTTGTACCGAACCCGGAAATTCCTTTTAGACTAACAATAACCTTTAGATCACATTCGGTATGGTTTAAAACAACACCTGTGTTATCAACCATGATGTTAACAGAAGGTATATTCAATCAAAACCAGTTTGCATAAATCGATTATCTTATTTATTTGTCCCCTGTAGTAGTCCAATGGCAAAAAAAGACCCCTGGTGCATCCTAAACTGCCAAATTGCCCATTTACATGAAGGTCACGCAGTGATTGCTAGACAAAGTCTGTAAATTAATGAGCTGAGGAAGAGATCTATCAAAGAGTTATTTGGGAATTCAGCGCGGGGAAGAGGAATGCCGTTTCAATATCACTGTCTATCATTTGTGGGACTAATCATAATGATGCCGCAGCTGTATAGAGGAGGAGTTCAGCGGGGCCCGACTAAATTGAGGGAGCAAAGAAGCGAACGCAGGCAAACACTATGAGCTCCAGTAATGGCTCTACTTAGCCTCAATCTCTCAATGAGCTGAGGTAATGGAGCTCAACTCAAACCTCATTCAACTAGTGAAAATTCATGACAAGATTTGCCGTTTAAAGAGCTGGTTTCACTGCAGTCATCATTTACATCTAAAACTGCAGGATCATTTATTAGGTTTGTACTCTAGGGGCCTGCTTTGGTTAATGTCATGAGGGGATAAAAATTAATTTAAGACCCTTTTTTTTTTCTCTCTTCCATGTTATTTCATTTGTGCCCGCACAATGAGAGGCCTGATACTAAGCACACTATTCAGAGGTGAATATGCTGGACAAATTATGCCTGTTTCCTGCAAATATTTGGTCATTTTTCCAAAGAGTTGCACACCTGGGACCGCACATTATAGATCAGTCCATCGTATTTCTAAGTTGCTTGGCAACTGTAAATAGCCTACAGTTAGGACTATGAACTACAGTATATTATTTGACTGTAGAATTGCATTTTGTCATTATTACTACTATTACTGTTATTATTATACATTTTATTTTTTTTATTGAGCACAGCTTTCTTTTGTCGCCGTATTATGATAGTAATAAATCACTTCAGGTTGTGCTTTTAAGGTGTTTTTTTGCTTCCAAAGAACATATATTAGTACCAGTAACCATAACTGTTAGCTAAATCATCATGTTTACCATGTTTTTTTTTGTCGCTGAGGTTCATTTTTAATAGTAGCAATATATTTTTTAATTAATATAAAAAAAATATTAAGGCGATTCTCTTCAAAACACTTCATTTTGGTGTAGGTGTTGCTTTCAAGATTTTTATGAACGGCATAGTTTGTGTATTCATATAAATTCAACACCCCAACTTAAGCATGGAATGATTCTGAAAGCATCGGTTCACAAAAAAAACCCATTTAAACCAGAGTTAAATTCCTGTCTGCAACAGTGTGATAATTATTATTCCTTAGAAATTCATTCATTCATTTTCTTTTCGGCTTAGTCCCTTTATTAATCTGGGGTCTCCACAGCGGAATGAACCGCCAACTTATCCAGCATTTGTTTTACACAGCGCAACCCATCTCTGGGAAACATCCATACACACTTATTCACACTCCTACACTACGGACAATTTAGCTTTCCCAATTCACCTGTACCACATATCTTTGGACTTTGAACCAGTGACCTTCTTGCTGTGGGGCGATCGTACTAAGTCCCCGGAATAAACTGGAAGCTGCGACTGTTTTGTTTTTGTATTGTGATGCAGTTCCTAGAGAAACTGAATATTAAATGACAACACAGTGGGCGTGGCTTGTTGTTTCTGCTGCTTGCTCATTAGATATAGTAACGTAGGCATTTCATTCAGAAAGATCAGGATTTGGAAAGAGTTATTACAACCTAAAAGACGCCTTTGTTGTCAAAACAGAGAGTTGGAGTTTGCATGTTCTTCCTGTGTTTATGTGGGTTTCCTCCGGGTGCTCCGGTTTCCCCCATAGTCCAAAGACATGCACTATAGGTGAATTGGATAAGCTTAGTTGTCCGGAGTGTATGTTTGTGATTGGGATTGTATGGGTGTTTCCCAGTGATGGGTTGCAGCTGAAAGGTCATCCGCTGCATAAATCATATGCTGGATAAATTGGCAGTTCATTCCACTGTGGCGATCCCAGATTAATAAACTAACTTATCTGAAAATAAAATAAATGAATGAATGAATTTATTTATTTATTGTGTATGGCCACACAAAAGCACATAAGAGGGGGGTCTCCCCACACTACCACCAGTGTGCAGCATTAACTTAAATGATGCAACGGCATCTACAGGACAACGGCACCTGCTACACCACACGCAAGCTAGAGGTGGAGTGGAGAGACAGCTGATTCGGTGGATGGGAATGATTGGGAGGCTGATGCAGGGAATATTTGGCCAGGACATCAGGGTTACACCCCTACTCTTTGCGAGAAATGCCATGGGATTTTTAAAGTCTCATCCAAAAAGTCTCCTTCACTTTACTGGAGCATTAGGACACTGGCCGCAGATTGAGCACCCCCTGCTGGACTCACTAACACCACTTCCAACAGCAACCTAGTTTTCCCATGTGGTCTCCCTTCCAGGAACTGATCAGACTCAGCCCTGCTTAGCATCAGTGAGTCACCGTTCTTGGGCCTGTTAAGTGGGCATGTACTCTTGAATCTACAGTTGGCCAGGCCCATTCAAACAGCATTTTGATGAGGTTCCAGAACAGTTACAGTTACAGAACAGTTAAAAACGGTCAATTACTTTTATATTATGATGCTTTTTTTCAAAATCTTTCAGGATTTTGAAAGAGTTATTACAACCTAAAAGACGCCTTTGTTGTCAAAACTGACAGTTGGAGCAGCGTCATTAAATCTGTTAACCTTGCCCAATTCCTAAAATATACGTAATCTGACAATTTAACTGAAAAAAAAAAACAGTGCTTTTACAGGTGTCAATTAATGATTAGAATTAAGGGCAAACTTTTTTTTTCTTAATGACATGAACTAATGAATTGTTCACCACAAAACTAGCACTGTGTTCTAACAAAATCATATGGTAGTTTTGATTTCATGGGGACTTTAAAGACAAAGAAAAGATCATTTCTTAATTCATGACCCCATCAGAGGTGAAAATGCACATGGTGATGTAAGCAACCTGACTAGAACTTCAGCCACCTCTTCCTCCAAATGTCGTTTCGATGTAACATAGTTTAACTGTCAAGCAGTACAAGTACATTTTAAGGCGCTTTGCAGTTCAGCGCTCTCCAGCATGAAAAGCTTGAAGGGATCCTCACTTTAGTCTTGTTCCTGTTTGACCTCTTTGACTATTACTTTTAATACATTTGGCTGTGCAGGTCAAAGTAAGAAATCCTCCAAACACATGAAAACTATTCACCGTAACTTGTGCTACATGCGGCGTCACGGTGGCACAGTGGGTAGCACGATCACCTCACAGCAAGAAGGTCGTTGGTTCGAGCCTTGGTTGGGTCAGTTGGCACTTCTCTGTGTTTGCATGTTCTCCCTGTGGGTGCTCTGGTTTCCTCCACAAGTCCAAAGACATGCTGTAGAGGTGAATTGGGTATGCTAAATTGTCCATAGTGTATAAGTGTGAATGAGTGTGTATTGATGTTTCCCAGTGATAGGTTGCAGCTGGAAGGGCATCCGCTGCGTAAAACATGCGCTGGATAAGTTGGCGGTTCATTTCGCTGTGGCGACCCCTGATTAATAAAGGGACTAAGCCGAAAAGAAAGTGAATGAATGAATCAATGTGCTACATGCTCAGCTTCCCATATCTGCAAAATGACTGACAGTTGGAAATGACCACAAAAGCCTTCAATGGCTAAACAAACCATCACATAAAGAGGCATGAGACATGAGTATTGAGAAAATCTAAATCTACTGAAGCTGTAGCAATCATATGAGCCACTGCATTATATTATGAAGAATTTCCATAATTACTCCTTTACAAGTTGTTTTACCCTGAGTATTAATATAGCTATCTATTTATGTTGTATATTAAAGTTGAAGAAAATGTCAATGTAAAATGAACTGAAAGTGTACTGTGTGATATTCTATTTTAGCACTTACAGCACCTTTAACCTTTAAGCAGTTGTTTTTAAAATGTAATTATACACTGTAACTGGGTATCTGCACATTTTTAACAGCAAATTTATTAACTTTTAAGACCTTTTTAAGTCAGGGAGTCAGGGAACATTGCTTGAAAAACTAGGTGGATGTCCTCATTTAAGGTGTAGGAGTGGTGGCGGCTTACGGTTTGAAATACCCACAGCATTTCGGCCTTAAGTTTAGCTACATTTGCAAAGCTGCAGAAGGCATTGCTTTAAGTGGATGACCTTGTGGAAGGCTGAGAGGTCGAAGTGCTCGATGAGAACATACTTATGGGCAAACTACTTGCCTGCGACGACACATACTTCTTGTGCTTGTTTGCTTTCATGTGTGAATCGGGTGCTTTGTGGCACATTGTCCCCAGTTTTATCATCTTTTTGCTAGGGCTGTCAAAATTAGCGCATTAACGCACGCCGATTAATTTGAAATATTTAAACCGTAAAAAAAAATTAACGCATTTAACGCAGTTGCAGTTTTTTTTATATCCTGTTGTGGCCGACGTGTGTTCAGGGCCGGCGTGTCCGAAGAGGCAACCTAGGCGGCCAACAAGGGCGGCAGAATAGTGAGCGAATCCCCCAGTCCTCACTTTAGTCCGCGACACCTACCCCCTCCCTCCCGGCCCTCACGTTCATCCGCGAACCGGTCACTTTCTTTTTCACTTTCGGGTTGAGGGTGGCATGACCACCGTTTGCCTAGAGCACCAGTTCAGCTTGCTCCGGCCCTGCGTGTGTTTAATGAGCAAAGGAATATAGATAAAGGATAATATGGATCCATGTAAATGTACTCAGTGAAAGTGCCAGATGATGTCGCAAGCTGTCAAAGACAGCCCATTCCTCTCTAAGTTGATTCCAAGCACCCTCAAATGTTTCATTAAGTTTGACGCATTTCCCCCCTACACGCAACTTTTCTAAAGCGTCTGCTTCGCGTTGCTGTATCAGAATCCTTGCTTGAGAAATGAAGCCATACTTTAAGAACCGTAGTCGTGCGTGGTGATGATTTGAAGGGAGTGCGCTATACTGCGCACGCTCTCTCTCTCTGTCTGTGTGTGTGTGTGCGTGTGTGTTGTCACCCGATAATGTCAACAGACTGGACTGTCTCAGCAACTAGCTAATGTTAAGCAGAACTAAGCAAAATTGTTTCTACTTTATAATTAATGTTCTCAACTCGCAAAACAACTTTACAATGAATACAATTGTTTGCATTCCATACTTTATTATTATTAGGGACCGAGCACCGGAACGGTGCGTAGGCCCTATTGTAATTGCTCTGTTTATTATTATTCTTCTTCTTCTTCTCCGGAATGAATCGCCAATTTGGCGGTCTAAACGTGCCCGAAAACTCACGAAACTTTGCACACGCCCCCGAATCGGCGAAAATTTACGTTTATTAGGGGTCTCGGAAGCGGGCGTTGCAAAATGACTCGACAGCGCCACCTAGAAAGTTTTGACGGACTAGCC
>CAIGQQ010034599.1:1397794-1410097 GCA_903798035.1 Danio albolineatus | reverse complement strand
GATTTAATCGGATCGACACCAAAATTGGGTTATATCATCTAAAGGCCTTGGCGATGCTAAATTGCGAAGATTTAGAGTTTTCATCGATGGGCGTGGCCGTGGCGGGCTCTCAAACTTTGAGCATTCGCCATGAAACAGGAAGTTGGTATAACTGTTATAAGTTGTTATAGCATTATCCGATCAGCCTCAAAACTCACACGTATGATAACAGTCCTGACCTGAACACGTTTACATGCCAATATCCAGATACAGTTATAGCGCTACCTGCTGGCAACAGGAAGTGACGTGTTTTACAGCACAACAAACTCCTCCCACAAATTTTGTTGTATCAGCACCAAATTAGTGTGGTGTTATCTGAAAGCTCTAGCGATGATATATTGTGAAGATCTAGAGTTTTCACCGAGGGGCGTGTCCGTGGCGGACTGACAAACATCAACGCTTCGCCATGGAGGAGGAAGTACTTATAACTCAGCCACACAATGTCCGATCAGCCTGAAACTTCACATGGTTGATAAAATTCCTCTCCTGAAGGCATCTACATACCAATACTGAGTCACAGTATAGCGCCACCTGCTGACAGTAGGAAGTTTGGCTCATAACTCAGCCACACAAGCTCTGATCTGCTTGAAACTTCACATGTTGGATATAATTCCTCTCCTGAGGACATCTACATGCCAATACTGAGTCAGTCATAGCGCCACCTGCTGACAGAAGTAGGTTTGGCTTATAATTCAGCTGCACGATGTCTGACCTGCCTGAAAATTCACATGTTGGATAAGATTCCTCTCCTGAAGACATCTACATGGCAATGTTGAGTATCAGTATAGCGCCACCTGCTGACAGAAAGAAGTTTGGCTTATAACTCAGCCAGACAATGTCCGATCGACCCGAAACTTCACATGTTCGATGAGATTCTACTCCTGAAGGCATCAACATGTTAAAATTGAGTCACAGTCATAGCGCCACCTGCTGACGGAAGGAAGTTTGACTTATAACTCAACCCCACGATGTCTGACCTGCCTGAAACTTCCTAGGTTCGATGAGATTCCTCTCCTGTACACATCTACAAACCTATATTGAGTCACAGGCATAGCGCCACCTGCTGACTGAAGGAACTTTGGCTTATAACTCAACGAAACAACGTCCGACCAGCCTGAAACTTCACATGTTTGATAAAATTCCTCTCCTGAACACATCCACGTGCCGATAGGTAGTCACAGTCGTAGCGCCACCTGCTGACAGGAGGAAGTTTGGCATAAATCTGTGATTTTCTCAGGTTTTTTGTGTGTTTCGGCTGAAATTTATATCGTACGCTGTTCACTGTCGTGGTGGGGCCACCGGGCGGCGGTGGGCCGGTTGTGCGAGGTCCCTTTCATCGCTGCTTGCAGCTTTAATTATTATTATTTTCTTCCAATTTCCATATTTGCAATGCCTGTATTTTGGATTTTTTTTGTAGTTCACTTAGAATCCAACATGGAAATAATTTTTGTTTGTTATTGGCATTAATTGTTTTAAAATTCAAATGGTACTTGCATGCCTGTATTTTTATTTCTGTAATAAATACGTTTTTTGTGATTAATCATGATTAATCACAAACAAAAGGATGATTAATTAGTTAATTTTTTTTAATCAATTGACAGCCCTACTTTTTACATAAAGCACACCTCCCTTCATGATTACTGGCTGTTTTCTTCAGTCACCCCCGATACTTTTCGCCCTCTAACCAATTGTCATCAAACAAACATTTGCCCAAGCTTGCGATTTCGCAAAACGCTGTGGTGGCGAACCATCAACGCAACGCATTCATCAATCACTTACTCGTATGTCACCTATGGAATGATGCAGGTTGCAAAAAAATAATAAAAATGACGAGTCGGACATGAAATTTAAGACCTCCTTATGCAAAATTACAGAATTTAAGTCATTTTCAGACCTTAAAAATCTAAAATTTTATTTAAGATGTTGCAAGACTTTTTAAGGACCCTGTGTAATATGTGATTAGATACTCTAAAAAGTTAATAAAACTGAATAAGCCTTAAAGGGGACCTATTATACAGTTGTGTGGATTGTGAATACAACCAGTTTCTAATGTTAAATTTATTTATTTTTTTTATAAGAGCACTTCATAAAAACAGTCTGCAGAAACACTTTGATGGACATTTTCCCTTTATTTGTGTCATCAGAGGGGTAAGCCCTATTCATTTGTGCCCATCTCTTCCTCAAGACATTAGTGTTGATTTAGAATCTTCCACTATGCTGACACACAGGCATTAATAGCTCCACGCTCTTTTTGAAAAAGAGCATGATCTCATTTGAATTTAAAGTGACAGTCACTAAAATGGCACAATTAGAATCAAAGCCTAAAAGGGGCTGTTTCAAAGCATTATAAAACATTATTAATGCGTTATTTTATGCTAAAACTTCACATAGACACACTAGGGAGATCAGAGACTTATTTTATATCTTGTAAAAAGGGAAATAATAGGTCCCCTTTAATAGCGAGAAGTTGTAATTTGCACACCCTAGTAGATGTCACATCTTGGGCAATTGTTTATCAGTTATTCTACTCATATGAACACCTTTAGACATTTTCCTGTTGTATTCTAAGAAATGTCATCCCAGTCCTCTGTTAGTAATCCTATATGTCCATTTGAAGTTATTAATATGCAAACTAAATCAGTTATTAGATAGCGAGAGAGATGAAGTGTTCAAATCTGTGTATTAGTCTGTGCATCTGTTCAGCAGCACTACTTGAGCACATTAAGCATGATTCTAATTGTGATTTTATTATATAAATCTACATAAGTGTTTGTGTGTACACAAGACATCTAGAGTAATGATCTTGGTGTTTGGTAAAAAAAAAAAAAAAAAAAGGGATGTAATTATTAAAATTCTGACATGGCACCTTTAATTCATTCAAAATGATCAGCAATATTTTTTTCCCTGACTGGCCAAAGCTTCATGCGCAGTCATCAGCGAGTTGACAGGAACACTTTTACTCCCTCAGCGACTGTATTCCAGAACGCTGAAGTCAAAATTGAAATGAAAAGGCGACGGACTCCAAGTAGCTCAAGCTCATTTTATTAAAACCAAACACCACAAACTCTGGTCCGCTTTCTGCATTAAAGGCAGATAAAACACTCAAATTAAAAGACAATTCTTGTAATTACACTGTCAATTTTAAATACAAAACCAGTGTGGTTTTCTTTTCTCCAGGATAAAGGTGCTGAGTTGTTGATATTCCTAGATCACAAAAGCAAAATATATCCTAGTCAAAGAAGCGTCTTTCACAAATCCACAAATATAAATACACTTTTGTTAAAGGGATAGTTCAGCCAAAAATGATAGCTTCCATTTACTCATCCTCAAGCGGTTACAAACATTTGTTTTTCTGTAGAACACAAAAAAACAAAATTCTAATGTTGGAAGCCAACAGCCATGACATCCACTTAGAAAAAAATATGGAAGTCAAGGCTATCAACATCAAAATATCTTAAATGAAATGAATCTTAAACAGGTTTGGACTTGAGAAAGAGTAAATGATGATAACATTTTTATTTTTGTGAGAACCATCCTTTTAAAGGAACACTCCACTATTTTTGGAAATAGACCCATCTTACAACTCCAATAGGGATAAACAGTTGAGCTTTACCATTGTTGAATCCATTAAGCTGATCTACAAGTCTGGCGGGAGCACTTTTAGCTTAGCTTAGCATAAATCATTGAATCAGATTAGACCATTAGCATCTCACAAAAAAAAATTAAAAAGATAATTTTCCCATTTAAGTTTCACACTTCTGGATGTTACATCATGTACCAGGAATGACAGAAAATAAAAAATGTGTATTTTCTTGACATAGCTAGGAACTATACTATCCTTCCAGCGTAATGTTCAAGGAACTTTGCTGCTGTACCATACCTGAACCAGGCATAATGATATTACACAGCGCTGTTACCTTGCTACCTAACTGGGGACTATTTTCAAGTACGATGTAATGTCATTGCATCTGCTTCAGCCATGGTACGACCGAATAATTGCTTTGCTTATTACGCCAAAATGACAGTATAGTTCCTAGCCATACTGACCTAGCGAAAAAAAAAACTAATTTTCATTTTTCCTCCTTTACATGTTGTTTAGTCATGTTGATTACACAACATGACTACAGAACAGTTAAGCTTTAAAAAAAATTAAAATAAGAAAATTATCAAAACTCTATTTAAAATTTTTGAACGAGATGCTAATGGTCTAATTTGATCCAATGATTGATGCTAAGCTAAGCTAAAAGTGCTCCCACAAGACCGCGAGAATGGCTGAATGGATTCAAAAATGATCAAACTACAAGTAGGGGACTTAAAATAAGCCTATTTCCAAAAAAAAAACCATTGTGTTCCGTCAAGTCTGAACATCTATTCCTGAAATCTGCCTTTCAACAAAATTACAAACCAAAAAAAAAAACTGAAATCATGTTCATTTTCACACAGTCTCCTCTAAGATGACCTCAATAGTGTGAGGAACATCCTGACCCGCCACGACAGAGATGTTGGGCATATTCATGGAGGGCACAGAAATGGTTGGCACAGTGATGGTGGGCATACTCATATTGGGGTGCAGGAAAACCACAGATGACCCTCCCTCCTCTGTCACAAACATGCCCTCCTGGACCACGGGCAAGACGGATGAGGAGGACGAGGGTGAAGACGAGGCCGACTCCTGCACCAGGAGAATGGTCTGCACTGCGGCATCATCATCCATGACGTTCTGAGTGTTGGGGTCCACGGGGTCGTTGGCATGGATGCGCATGTGCTTGTCGAGGTTTGGCCGTGAGCGGAAGGCGGTGGGACAGCGGGGGCAGACGTACGGCCTCTCGCCGCTGTGAACCCGTGCGTGCTCCGTCAGCCTCGCCGCCACGCTGAAGCTCTTCCCGCACACCCAACAGGTGAAGGGCCGCTCGCCGCTGTGGATGCGCTCGTGGTCCTGCAGGTGTGGAAGCTGCCGGAAACGCTTGCCACACTGAGCACACTGAAACACGAAGAGAGGACGAGTGTTATTATCGGCAGTTGCAGGATTGGTGGAAATCACTGTTGATTGATGACATTTTCTGATTTTAGCAATCTTGGGATGAAAAACTGCAATAATTAGATGCTTTTTCATTTTAAAAGTGTCTTATTTAAAAACCTTCATCGCCAACTAAAATAATTGTAAAGAATAAACTGACGGCAACACAATGTTTGTATATAGTCTTAAAAGAAATATGTCCAGGGCACAATAAGTTGTATTAGCAGCACTTGAAAAACAGATCTCTATTTCTTTGGAATACATTTTAATTAACAAAAACACAAAATGTACATTTTTGTACTCAGTTTTATAATAGATATATGCGTGTATATAAATATTGTATGCACAGGGCTCAACAATAAGGACTACCCGATGGTCTGGGGCCAGAATGAGAGATGCTTGGGACAGATCGGGTCAGCGCTGCCTTGTCACTTAAGTTTGATTTTAAATTAATGTTACTATTTGTCAATTGCGTGCAAATACAGTCTTTTAATCCAGAAACAGTTTGTGCTTTTAAGCCTTTAAATGCTACCCTCTCTGTGATGTCGTGAATGCCTTATTGCTTTTGGTTCCTCTTATCTGATTGGATGTTGTGAGCATGCTATATTTTGCTGTAACCTGGTAACAACCAGTACAGCAAAGAGACGGCAATATAGCGGCAACATCAAATTATGACGATTAAAGAAAACATCCGTTTCTAACGTCTTGGAAGCAGACATTTACATGGGTTCAACACAATATAATTTTTTTGTTTTTTGCACAGTTTGAGGGCCTGGATAAGTTTTTTTGTTGTTTTCCGCTGTGGCGACCACAGATTAATAAAGGGACTAAGCCAACAAGAAAATGAATGAATGAATGAATGAATGAATAAATGAATGCACAGTTCATTGAACTGCAATAAAATACCTCCACATTTTCCATACTTCTCTTTTTGTTTGCATAAAACTTTGAATTTTGCTCATCATACATTAATATTTCTAAAGTATTTAAATTCTAGATTCACAGACGTCATTTTTGACATATTGTTAAAAATATGTGACAAAGAAATAGCTATTAACTTATTTTTCTTTTTTTTGGTGGGGCCAGTGAAAATTTTGGCAGGGCAAGTAAAAATCTCAACCACTGGCCAGATCGGGCCAGTAGAAAAAATCCTTAGCATTGAACCCTGCTGTGTGTGTGTTTATTTTGTAGTCATTATGGGTTTGTTTTGAAATGTGTACTTCTCTTATTTATTAACTCATTAGTAGGCCCACACGAAATCTGTGCGCGCAAAAATTAGCAGATTTCGGCTGATTTTTAGCCCATCATTGATTATTTACTTGTTTAAATGTGTGTAAATTCATATTCGTTCAGTTTTTACATTTATTTCAGTAGTAATATTGACTATTATGAAAATGCTCCCCCGTGCAGCGCTGCAGGTGTGTGTACAACACGTCCAACCTTGAGGCAGATAGGCTACAGCAGCAGAAGACCACACCGGGTGCCACTCCTGTCAGCTAAGAACAGGAAACAGAGACTACAATATGCACAGGCTCACCAAAATTGGACAATAGAAGATTGGAAAAAAGTTGCTTGGTCTGATGAGTCTCGATTTCTGCTGCGAGATTCCGATCAACAATATGAAAGCATGGATCCATCCTACCTTGTTTCAACGGTTCAGGCTGGTGGTGGTGGTGGTGTAATGGTGTGGGGGATATTTTCTTGGCACATTTTGGGCCCATTAGTACCAATTGAGCATTGTATCAACACCACAGCTCACCTGAGTATTGTTGCTGACCATGTCCATCTCATTATGACCACAGTGTATCTATCTTCCAGCAGGATAACGCACCATGTCATAAAGTGCAAATCATCTCAGACTGGTTTCTTGAACATGACAATGTGTTCACTGTACTCAAATGGCCACCGCAGTCACCAGAACTCAATCCAATTCATAGCAACTGTGTGATGCTATCATGTCAAAATGGACCAAAATGAATATTTCAAGTATCTTGTTGAATCTATGCCACGAAAGATTAAGGTGGTTCTAAAGGAAAAAATGGGTTCACTCCTGTACTAGTAAGGTGTACCTAACAAAGTGGCCAGTGAGTGTATATATGGCAAAATACAAATGAATAGTTAAAATTGCACATAATTGATCCATTTAAGTACCCTCTCTCCTGTAAGAAACATACCTCGAAGGGTCTTTCGTTGGTGTGTGTCCTCATGTGAACAGTGAAAGTTGAGGCGTAGGCAAACTCCTTGCCGCAGAACTCACAGGTGAATCTGCGTGGGGCGTTTCTTTTGCCCAGGGCTCCGCAGCAGTGGGCAACCAGATGCTCCCCTAAAGCAGCGCTGGAGGCGAATCGGCGTCTACAGGGGGCGAGCGGGCACCGCAGGGGTGTCTGACCCGTGTGGGAGAGTCGGTGCAGGTCAAGCCCATCCTGAGTCACGCAGCGGTGCCCGCACATGTCACACTCCAGCTGACCTCCCACCTTGCCTCTTCCCTGCCCTTTATATTTGCGCTGTCCCGTCTGCTCCCCCGTGCAGCGCTGCAGGTGTGTGTCCAGCACTGTCTGATTCAGGAACTGAGAGCCACAGTTTGGACACATCTTTGGTTCTTTGTCTGCAAACAAAGACAGACAGGTTGCAGGGGATTGAGAGAGGGTTAAAACAGGTCACTTACTGTACTGTCAGTGTTTCCATGTAAAGGTCTTAAAGCTAAAACTTCTAAGCTTTCTCTTGATTTATAGGCACAACAAATTTGGGTAAAAACTAGGGCTGTGCAGTATGGACAAAACAATCATATTACAGTTTTTTTTTAACGTATATTGCGATTGCGATTTTATTTGCAGTTTTTGCTTTTTTTATAGCTACATAAATGCATTCGAATTGTATTCGGTGCACATAAAACATTTCACAATTAAATAAAATAGTATTAAGTTTAATAAATAAAACTGTAGTAAAATTGTCTTTAAAACAGACAACATAAAATAAAAGGAAGATGAACTAACCTCAACTGTAGTTAAACACATACTGTACACAGTAGTACTAACTCCTTGATAAACAAAACTGTAATAAATTGTTTTAAAAACAGACAACATGAAAAAATAAAGATGAACCTCAATTCCAGTCAGAACAATAAATCAAAACTAACGTGAATCAAAACCACCTATTTAGTTTTCCCGCTCAACTTCGTCATACGTGGAGTGAGCACTGATTGGTTAACATCTCTCTTCCGCTCAGCTTAGCTGTAATTGCCCAGTGAGCTGCGTCAGCTCTGATTGGTTAACATATTAAAATCATGCGCACAAGAACGTGAACAAAAATCGAAATAAATTAATAGATAAAATTGCAGCCTTATGCGGTTTGGAAATTGCATGTGCTTAAATCACAATTTTTTTGTGATTATGATTAATTGCACAGCCCTAGTAAATACATTAACATTTCTCATTATTACAAATATTAATATTTTTGTTAATTATTAAAATTCCAAACTTTAAATCAATGAATACATTATCAATAAATATTTCAATAATACAAATTCTTATTGTAATCATCACCATTACCTCATATAACTACAGTATTTTATAACTGGTGACTTTAAAGCAGGGGTGCCCAAACTGTTTCTTATGAAGGGCCAAAAACCAAACTTGTCCGAGGCTTGTGGGCCGGAGATAAATATAGGTGGGCCCTACTTTGGGAATCTCTGCTTTAAAGGGATAGTTTACCCAAAAATAAAAATTTACTTACTATTAACTCACGTTTAAGTGGTTCCAAAACCCGTTTCATTTGTTCAATACAAAATAAGATATTTTAAAGAAAGCTGAAAACCTGTAACCATTGACAAACAGTGTAGGAAAAACAAATACTATTCAGTTCAGTGGTTACAGGTTTCCAGCATTCTTCAAAATATCTTCTTTAGTATTTCACAAAAGAAAGAGACTCCAACAGGTTTTGTAACAAGTGAAGTACGAGTAAATGATGACAGGGTGAACTATCCCTTTAATATCGGGCTGAAACAGGCATATTGCCGCACTTTTGTGAACGTTTTACAGGCAAATTTATCCATTGATATTAAGCAATTTTAAACAAATATCATTAAATGAACTAGTTTTTCTAATTGTGTCGGTGCCGAAAATACCATCAAAGCATGAATCATGCATGCCTTCAGAACAAATTCACACAATACAAATATTGGAGAAAGATATGCCAACTGAACACTTAAGTCACACACTTTCTGAGTAAGTTTTCCTCTTATTTCTCATTTCTCCTTGACTGGAGGACAAGTTAAAAGTGGCCAACTTCCTCCACAATATATAATGCATCAAAAGTGCTTATCTTCAGATAGAGGAATGTAGAGACATGCAGAGCCTCAAGTCCTTGACTTCTGATGTATCGGACATGAGAGATACTTATGTTTATCCGCACGTTCCCTCACAAACACTCGAGCAATAATACTTTTTTCGGCTTCTTATCGAGTGAGGAAAAACAAACATGTATTGTTTGCTCCTTATCTAAAAAAAGCCGCAGATGAGAGAGAGAGAGAGCAGACAAAAAGACCTGCCTCTTTTACAGAGGACCATTCACAGCTGATAAACAGACATTTTCAGAGAATGCACAGAGCATACGCACAAATAACACGCCGCTTTATGGGGTCACAGGTGATGTGATGTTTAGACGCAGAGCATTCAAACTGTCAGGCTGTGACTCAGCTTTACTGACCTTTACAGGCTTTTAAAAGCTTCAGCTGAACAACCCTGTGTCCTCCCTTGTTTACTCCTATCTACCGCTATCCTACGCCCCATGATGCTTTGCAAGTATTATGGGAAAAATTTCCGATAAAATGTAAACCATCAGTGAAGTTAAGATCATCCATCAGATGTCAAAAGTAAACTTATTGGAATTAACAAACAATTATGACCATGAATTACCTTAAAGATGAAGGTTTCTGCAGAAATATTATGAATGTTATCGAAATAAGATACTTCTTTAAATGTTCTTTGAACATAGAGTTAGTTCTATGTCCAAATCTGTTTTCCTGAAGAACCTTAAGGGGTTCCCTTTCTAAGCCAAATGACAAACTCAATGACTAAAATGCAGATTTTCCATGACATACAAGTAGAAAATCGGGCAGCTTTTGAGGAGTTCCTCCAGAATTTTGCAATTCTATGATTGTTGAGTTAAATGCAAATTTAGAGAAGCTTGCAATATGTTAGCCCTTGTATATTGTTCAAATTCACCGCCCTTTTGTAATGTTCGTGGCAGTTTCTGCCCCATTGACTGTCATTATAATCAACATTTATGGATTTCAAGCCTTGACACCACATAATCATGCATCTGGATTGTTGATTTGGATTGTCGGTTTTCCCATTTGCGAAAAAGTGTCATTTTTACCATTTATAATCAGTTGGCACCGTTAACCAAAAAGCACAAAATACTATTTTCACCACTTTCCAACAGAAAAAAACACCAACAGTAAAGAATGGATGCTTATATGGTGTCATGACTTTGCAATAAAAAAAAATGGCAATATAATGGAAATCAATGGGGCAAAAACATCCATTAACATAACAAAAAGGGGAGTCAATTTGAGTTTATTGTTGAGTTTTTGGAAAATTTCAAAGCATTTTCCCAAAGTATGTGTCAAATTAAGATTTGTCATCGAAAATAATTTCATTTGTTGAGAAACAGAGAAATTTGTGGCCAAATTAAATCACCCCGGAGTGAATGAAAACATCCCCAACCGCACACAAGGGTTAAGTTGCAACAGTTTTCCCCCAAATTTAGTCAGGACACTGCTGTTTTATATAAAATAACTTCATATTTGCATATAGAAAGTGCTCATGTGCTTGGTTGCGATACATCAAGCTGTCACAGACACGACAAGGCGCTGCACTTCTCCACAGCAAAACAACACAACACATGAAATGCCACAAACATTGCAGTGAATTGTAGAGAAAAGGCACCATAAAATCAGTCATTTCAGGTCGTAATAATTAATAGATTTTCCCACAAAATACAGGAGAGACTGGTTGAGACAGTACATCCACAGAGAGTATTTTAACAGGAACAGTCTACCAGGCTCACAAGTGGAGAAGGAATAAAATAGCAGTGAAAAATAGCTTAAACTATAACAATAGGCGAAACAACGTGACGATAAAAAAATTGATAAATGGTAAGTTAAATTTTAAATGACAAATAAAAAGCCCTGATGTTTTATGACTTTTCTTTGAAAATTCCCTGACTTTCAATGTCTGGATCAGACTACAATAGACAAATTCCATGATATTCCAGAAATTCCATGACCTGTAAAAATCCTGAACCCTTTTATGTAAAAAAATGGTCATTTATGTGAGTTTAGCGTTCTTTATCTCCTGCCTTTTTGTTTTTTAAATCTGTTCCTGACAACTTATTGATTTTCGGAAACTATTCATACTGTCAAACACTCTTTAAACATGTCATCTCATTCTTTCCTACAGTGGCTAGACATTTGATTTACTTGATTATTACTTGGGTTTATGCATAAAAGACTCAAATAATATAACAAATACCCTATGACTTTCTTTTTTAAATTTGAAAACATGCCGTTTAACCCTCATTTTTGATACTTTAGGTCATTATAAACTACTTTTTACCCAAACAAATGGAAAAGACTTTCAACTCATTTGTGTATTTCAGATGCTGTGATATCTTATATCATCTGCAAAAAATAAATGTAACTTAATTTCACCAAAATACATTCATAACAATCGACAAAGGCATCATAGAGGATTGTGAAGACATTTCACAGGAACTTAGCCTCCAACTCTTTATGGATTTATTAGTACGTCTTTAATTAAAATATAATATTAAAGCTGCAAGCAGCGATGAAAGGGACCTCGCACAACCGGCCCACCGCCGCCCGGTGGCCCCACCACGACAGCGAGCAGCGTACGATATAAATTTCAGCCGAAACATACAAAAAACCTGAGAAAATCACAGATTTATGCCAAACTTCCTCCTGTCAGCAGGTGGCGCTACGACTGTGACTACCTATTGGCACGTGGATGTCTTCGGGAGAGGAATTTTATCAAACGTGTGAAGTTTCAGACCGATCGGATATTGTTTGGCTGAGTTATAAGTACTTCCTCCTCCATGGCGAAGCGTCGATGTTTGTCAGTCCGCCACGGACACGCCCCTCGGTGAAAACTCTAGATCTTCGCAATTTAACATCGCCATGGCCTTTAGATGATATAACCCAATTTTGGTGTCGATCCGATTAAATC
>CAIGQQ010034599.1:1384119-1395850 GCA_903798035.1 Danio albolineatus | reverse complement strand
TGTGGTCAGATATACAGACAGAATTGTGGAGAATAGAGACTGACCACTTAATAAAGTGAGTTTGTGAGTGTATTAGGGATATCCCATGTAAAGTATTATCTGGGACATCCCCAGATAATACATATTGAATACCAATTACAAAAAGAGCTTTGCAAGTCAGTATGTTCCCTGTATATAATAGAAATGATCACGGAGCTGTTTTAATTTTACTAACCCATCATATTTTATAATATTACTTGTTTTATTAGCTATGGCTTTGAGTAAAAAGTGTTTATTTATTAATTATATAAAGGTCTAAAACATTTTCTTCTACCTTGCAGTCAAAAAACATTGCCATTTAGATTTAACTATTTCAGAAAATTCATATTGGTCAAAATATTGTAATTTAAAATCATGATTCTTACACCAAACCGGTCTGTTTTATGGTATCTCTGTGTTAACGTAATATTAAAACAGTAATAATGTATAATACGATATTTAGAACTTAATAAAAACTATTTAAAAGAAAAAGAAAGAGAGAGATAGAACATAATACAAAAATGTAATGATTAATTCTCTATAACCACAATAGAGAGACTTATTCAGTGCCTTTGTCTGCCACAATGAAACCCCATCATTGAAACATCTTCATTTGGGAGATTTTCTCAGTATATTGATATCTGTCTCAATGAATTAATTGGCATATTGTTGAATTAATTTGATTACTTTCTGAATCAATTAACAGGCCTAATCCTAATGCATGAATGTAAGAAATTTGGTGTGAATGAAAGAGCGTGAGGACAAAAGGCTGGATGTGTGATTGTTTCCTGCAGGCTGACCTTGGTGGATGAGAGAGTGCAGGTCCAGCTCTTTGCGTCGTATAAAAGCCTCTCCGCACACACTGCAAGGGAACGGGTGGCTGGTGTGTAGGAGTCTAAAACAGGGAAAAACACAGAGAAAGTGGATAAGAAAGGCTGCATCATGCAATTCCTGGAGCCAATCCAGCAACCACTGCTATGCGAGAAAAGCTGCGTTTGAATTCACCCTCATTTCATAAAGCACACAGTCATGCACTCGCATTAAGGTATAATTAACACCACTGGAAAATAATGCAGCTCCAACTCGGAGCTGCAGAAACGTCATTAAACTAAGAATGGCAGACTCCGTAATGTCTTAAAGCCCACTCTCGCATGGGATTCAAATCACCAAGGTCCTTAGTAATTATTGGTGACATCAATAATTACTGCTCATATTTACTTTGAAGTCCCGTGTGTCGTCTTTAACCAGTGCCCTCAGTACAATGACTGGAGGGGAGAACAATTAATTATTGACATTTCAATTAAAGGGTTAGTTCGCCAACAAAAAAGAAAATTCTGTTATTAATTAGTCACCCTTTTGTCGTTCCAACCCCCCAAGACCTTCATTCATGTTCAGAACACAAATTAAGATATTTTAGATGAAATCCAAGAGCTCTCTCTTCCCCC
Source organism: Danio albolineatus (assembly GCA_903798035.1). Classification (NCBI taxonomy): domain Eukaryota; kingdom Metazoa; phylum Chordata; class Actinopteri; order Cypriniformes; family Danionidae; genus Danio; species Danio albolineatus. Next base: position 1,394,387 of record CAIGQQ010034599.1, on the reverse strand, counting down.
ATATACAGCAAAGATGCAGAGACATTTCAAATCCAGATGAGGAACATTATCAGAACATTCCATGTGACTTCAGTGGTTCAACTATGATCATATGAAGCTCCAAGAACACTTTTAATAAATAAGAACACATCCATAAATAACACACAATTGTTTGCCAATGTCTTTTGTATGAGATTGACTTGAGTGTTTACTATGGACAATGCAACACTTGCATGTTGCACTGCGGATTCTAATGGCAATACAATGCACTGTCCATAATAAACACTTATCATGACCTAACGAGGGAGAGACAATTTTGCAATTTTGAGTTGTATTTACAGATTTTTGGCACACAAAAGTGTTCTTGGAGCTTTGTATGATTACAGATGAATGTCACAGAAAATGTTTTTGGTTCCTTTTCTGGACTTTGAACATCTCCAGACCCTTGCTGTCTATAAAGGATGAGAGAGCTCTCCGATTTTATCTAAAATATCTTAATTTGTGTTCAGAAGATAAATAAAGACCTCAGAGAATTGGAATGACATGAGGGTAATTAATAACAAAAAATAAATGTTTGGGTGAACTAACCCTTTAAAGTCTGTGTTAAATCTAAGGGTATTGTTTATTTTGGGAGTGCACATTATTATTCTATAGGTGAACAGTTAGGCCCAATCCCAATTCTACCCCTTAGCCCTTCCCCTTACCCCTACCCCTCGTTTTGTGCATTCACGTCAAGGGGTAGTGGTGTCCTAATTCTCTTTAGCTTGAAGGCGTAGGGCTAAGGGCAAGGGGTATACACCGCTTCGAACAGATTTTTCAGGACCACACTTAAAACTGAGGGGTAAGAAAATTTCCCAGAATGCACCTGCCACAACGGCAGAATAGCTGAACCCGGAAGTAAGGACATCCACAAATTAGTATTTTTTGTCATTATGACGAATTTTTACGACAAACAAACATATGTTTTAATACATTCATAACCGCGTTCGTCTTTTACCGTCATGCTTAAAAAAAAAACGAAAAAAAAAACCCCACTAAATTTTGCGATCTATAATCCATAATCATAACTCATGTACAGCAGTCCCACAACATTCTGACACACGATGACACTCGAATACCCTGTCAGAAATGTCTAGTGGCTGGGAATGAGCTTATACAGTGTCTGCTATAACGTTAATGTTGTTTTTGTGTGTTACATAGGTGAGTATGGCCACGGAGTAAATGCACAGTACAGTTCCGATCTTATTGCCACATTAGATCGTTATGATAACATAATATACGCCTTCAGTGCTTTCCTGAAGATAAACACCAAAAAATAACACAACAGGAATAACTACAGCAGTTGTGATCGTCTGATCTAATATGAAGCAAGAGATCGCGATGACATACTGTATGATGATGTGTGCAGGTGTTGAAGCGCTGTCCCAATTCTTAGGGGTAAGTTTTGAAGCCCTTCCACTTAACCCTTGGTTGTAAGGGCCAAGGGGAAGGGGTAGGGGTACAAAAATAGAATTGGGATTGGGCCTTAATCTGTGCAAGTTAAAAAGGGCAGCAGGTGATCCACCAGCAGGTCGTCCAAATCATGGAAGTGATGGCCGTCCTCATATCATGAACGTGCATCTTAAAGATGACAGTAGACATCCCACTAGATCATGTCATCCACTAGTTAAAAAACTTTATAGTACTTTATAATACTACAAACTGTACATGTATCTATGTATGCATATAACCCATTCGTAAAACAACTAAATCTACAAAAGCTTTGCGTGACTAAAATAGCTATAAAACAGAACATTACCTGTCTAAAAGAAATACTTAAGCTATGATGTCATCCTTCCTCCACTGTGCAAAAGTCTAAGCAACTGTAAGGCTAAATACAGTTTTAGTAAACTACTGTATTTTTAAACAGCTGACCAGCTTCTCTACAAATTTGCTCATGAAGCCACAGTGATATCTGTGTATCACTGTGTATGCCAAATCCAAAATTTGTTGAAAACTAAAATGATATTACAACATCTTTAATACTTCTTGAGTTATAGGCATGCATATGAGATGTAGGGTTGCACGATTTACCGGTACTATAGTAGTATTGTGATACTATGGCTCCAAAATACTGACAGTGCCACTGTAGTTTGTAAACAGTAGTATCGTTATTAACGATCTATCTGCAATAGATAACGCTGCATGAGGAAAAGTCACTAAAATGCTCACCTGTTTGTGCAACAATAGACCATTTTATTTTAATTTAAGGTTCATTGTTTTTTGATGTTTTCTGACGTTTCGAACGCACATCTGAATCGGGTCATTTCTCTTTCCGTCAATATGATTTAGTAGCTACAACAACTGTGACAATCTCTTAAAAAGAATGACTCACAAAGTGAAATTGTGAAATACTTTGGATAATTACCTGATAAAACTGAAAAAAACAACAATAGATAAAAAATAAAAATCTAAATAGCAACAGGAAACAATTTTCATATACCACTTCATACAGCCTAATTGTGTGGGAAAAATATTTGTATCTTTATTTGAATGTATTTTTTGTTGGTCAGTTATCTACAAAATGAACAAAAAGAATGACTACATTTTAGGTGAATTTTAGGTGACGTGCAAATAATACTTTTTTCAGTTATAACGGAATTATGAATTAAATTATTGATTATAATAATTTAAAATATAGCATTTCTGACCATTTTCTTTATAATTTGAGTTATGAATTACAGTATCGCGATACTTCAGTTAATGGTATCGCAGTGTTTTCTCTGGGATTTTTTTCCAGCTGTGGTGGTAGGCTACCTATGGCGTTATTTCAATGACAAATGTCGTGAGCGCAGTATTACAAGATCGCATTCATGTAATATGAGCATGCAAATCTCATATTACATGTTTGCCTGCCGATTTCCTCTGTTCATGCACAAAACTTCTTACACGCCCTCAAATATACACTGCTCAAGCGCAGATTTTCTTGTGCGCTAAATGCTGCTGAAGTGTGATTTAGTGCGTTTATGTAGCGAGTATATCTCCAACATTTATTAGATTTGCTAGGAATATTTCTGAATATCTCCAATAGACCTACCACTCCTGGGGTAAAGTAAAACCGCCATAAACTACAGCAAGATAAAGTCGTTGTATGCAGAACCGTAGAGCTTTATCTATAAAGTATAATTATGGAAACTGTGTCCATTATAACTGAAAGCTACGTCGTGTTTGCTGGCCTTATGCATCCCGCAATCCTGTCAGTCAGCATGTCACCTTAAAGGGTTAAACAAATAACGCACAGCACTACTACGATTACAGAAAAGATTGCTCAGTTATAATTCACTTACCTTTTTAATACGTTTTGGTGCGATTATAACCCGCTATTTAAAAAAAAAAAACAACAACTAAATGTTTTGAATGAGAAGCTGTGATGTAGCCGTGGCGGCCCGCCATGAATGAATAAATGTAGTGGAAACCATGCATTGTAAGATCAATTAACAGTATCAGACAACCCTAACAAGAAGTACTTTTTCCTTTTTTTGAAGCATCACCAAATGCAACATATACAATAGACAATGCAACAAAGATGGCTAAAATCAAATGTGTTTTAACAGATCTTTCATACTCAGTATGAAAATTATATATTTGACCCTCTACCTACTTAATAGTGTATTACTACTGTACATATATAATGCCTTGTTTTCTTCTTGTTTTAGGAAGAAAACATTAACAGAATCAAAAATGTTGAGCCTGGAATCTCTTTTTGAGTTGACTTTTGTCTTGACATTTTAATTATTAACTCTGCAAATTACTGACAAATGCTTATTAGTTGTAAACAGCTGAACAGCTTATCTGCATATTGCTTTTATTAGCTGTATCAGTGCTCTGGAAAATCAAGAAACTTGGATTTAACAGAGATAATAGCTCTGCACAAATCCAGCATTAATGCATTTTACTGCTCTGCCACCGAGCATTATGAGGGATCCGGTAATGAAGGCCCTGGTGAATAGAGTTTCAGATAATTAGATAAGCATTATAATCTTGCACAATGTATTACAGAAGGCCTTGTGCAATTCTGGTTACGGAATTCTTCAGGATGTACATCAGGGGAAGTAACAGCACATTTAACTGTTATCACTGTGCTGATGACAGCAAACAGAGCAAATAACCGCAATCAGTCATATCTCACAATACCATCTTTAAGGTACTTCAGGTGAATGAAGCGTTCAGCCTCAGCATTTCTTTATCTGCTGCTCGCTAATTGGTTGTGAAATTGTCTATTTATATTATTCATTCATTCATTTTCTTTTTGGCTTAGTCCCTTTATTAATCTGGGGTCACCACAGTGGAATGAACCGCCAACTTATCCAGCATTTGTTTTATGCAGCGGATTGCCCTTCCAGCCCATCTCTGGGAAACATCCATACATTCTCATTCACACACATACACTACGGACAATTTAGCTTACCCAATTCACCTGTACCGCATATCTTTGGACTTGTGGGGGAAACTGGAGCACCCGGAGGAACCCCACGCGAACACAGGGAGAACATGCAAACTCCACACAGAAATTTTAACTGACCCAGCCGAGGCTTGAACCAGCGACCTTCTTGCTGTGAGGCGACAGCACTACCTACTGCGCCACTGTGTCGCCATTATTCATTCATTTATTCTATTTTCAGCTTAGTCCCTTTATTAATCACATGCCCTTCCAACTGCAACCCATCACTGGGAAACACCTATACACTATCAAACACTACGGACAATTTATCTTACCCAATTTACCTATAGCGCATCTCTTTGGACTGTCGGGGAAACTGGAGCACCTTGAAAAAACCCACGCAAACACAGGCAGAGTATGCAAACTCCACACAGAAACACCAAAAAACCCAGCCGAGACTCGAACCAGCGACGTTCTAGCTGTGAGGTGACATCGCTACCCACTGCGCCACCCTATTTATATTATTTCCTATTTATATTCGCAAAAAATACTTGGCATTGGCATCTTAATTTTTTGGAACAAATTACAAGGTCTCCTCACCACTCAGAAACATAAACAACTTAATGTCTTTCACGGTCTTTTTTTCGACATCCTTATTTTTATGAGCTCATATGCTGCGTTACAAACACTTTCACATTTCTCTTTAAAAGTAAAAAAAATAATAATAAAAAAGTTTTAGTTATATGCAAACAAAGTGAAACAAATTTGTTTTTTGACCGCTGAAATGGTGTACAATTGACATTGAGATCCTAAAAGTGAACCATAGGGCCATAAAAATAAGGACGCCAAAAGAAAAAAAATATTAAAAGCAAAATCTCAAAATATATTAAGGTATCTCCAATCCTTAAGTTACAAGCATGCAAGCTTTTCCCCCTTTTTTCCTTAACAACTCAGACAACTTTTGTCTGCTTGGTTGTAATAACTCTCCCCAAATCCTAATCTTTCTGAATGAAATGCCTACTTTACTACATCAATTCAGCTCACAGAAAAACAAAAAAAACACACCCTCTGTTGTGTCCTTTAATACTCGGTTTTTCTAGGAACTGTGTCACAATACGAAAAAAATGCTTCCGTTCATGGGGACTTTAAAGAATAAACTTGTTGTGCCAAGGGCACAGGCCAATTGCACCGCATCAAAGGGAGGATGGATGGGGCCATGTACCGTCAAATGTTGGGTGAGAACCTCCTGCCCTCAGTCAGGGCATTGAAAATGAGTCGTGTTCGGGTGCTCCGGCATTACAATGATCCAAAACACACAGCAAAGGCAACAAAGGATTGGATCAAGAAGAAGCATATTAAGGTCAGGGAGTGGCCTAGTCAGTCTCCAGACCTTAATTCCATAGAAAATCTGTGGAGGGAGCTGAAGGTTGAAACATTAATGACTTGGAAAGGATCTGCAAAGAGGAGTGGGCCAAAATCCCCCCTTAGATGTGTGCAAACCTTGTGGCCAAGTACAACAAACGGCTGACCTCTGTGAATGCCTACAAAGGTTTTGCCACCAAGTACTAAAGCATGTTTTTCAAAGGGATCGAATACTTATTTCATTCATAGAAATGCAAATTAAACTTTTTTTGAAACGCATTTTTCTGGATTTTTTTGTTATTGTTGTGTCTCTAACTGTTCAAATAAACCTACCACTGAAATTATAGACTGATCATTTCTTTGTTAGTGGGCAAACTTACAAAATCAACTGGGGTTCAAATAATTTTTTCCCCTCACTGTATGATCAAGCACAACAGCAAGATGCTGAATGTCAACAGTAACCGTTTAGTGCTCCTTTTCTTATTTCTCCAAGATTCACATTGACCGGCTGCCAAATTAAGGCATCGCTAAATACATCACAAGGGAATCAGTGAGAAATGTCAGAGGCACTTGTTTAATTGATCACTTCTCTTAGAGACTAATCAGACCGCTCCCTGATGCTGGACGGTTTGACAGGACAAGCGTTTCTGGGACAGAAAAATCCCTGCTGGGTCATAGACAAGAACAAGGAAGGTCATAAAAGAGCTTGTTAACTAACAGGAACATCCTCTGATTGGTTCAATGTCATCTTAAGTTCCCAGTCAAATGAACCTGGAAGCAGACTCTTCGAGACAGGCGGCAAAAAAAGCTATTTTCTGGTATATTCACTCAGAAAAAAAAACACAGTCCTTTCTGTGTTTACAACTGTATACATCATTTTTGCACAGTCTTCTGGTATATGCACAAAATGCATCTGCTCTTTCACGCACATCGCAGTTGAGCACGGCAGAGAGATGTTATGATAGACAGGAGAAGAGGCAGTTTTCCATCTCCTCGTCCCACACTGACAGATACTTTGAGTTGTTGTTTGAGAAAGCCTGGCACCATGCTGATTCTTACATCATTACTACAGCAATCCATGTTCATGCACTGGATACTGACTACACTGTCTGCACAAATGGATCAGGTTTCATCACTTGCTCAATGACAGTCGCTCCTAGAGATCAGATTTGAAAGCCAAATCGGATTTGTGCGCAGCGTTAGGCAATTTAAGTTCTTATCGACTACTTTTATCTTTCCAAATTTAAAGTCAGATTAAATATCCGTCATCTCTACAAAGGAGCAAAGGAGGAAGATGAATATGGCACTGTGAAATTAAAATTGATCATTCATATTTTTTAGAGTACTGTGGTGTCATTCATAAATTCTTTAGCAGTGCACATTAGCGGGAGTGGGCTTGTGATCTTTAATCAAAATAACTTCCTTTTCTTCTCACATTGATGTTTCTTCTCTAATTACATGTTTACTTACAAGAGGGCGGGACAAACCTGTCATGACATCACAACCATAGCAAAAAACGGCAACCGTCCAATCAATACCCAATGAATAACATCAAGTCCTGTCCTACATTTTCTTATTTGAGAAACTGTTTGACTCATAACAGGGTAGAATTAAGAGATTCAAGACGACTAGACACACTGATACGAATGTCTTTCTCAACCATAGATTTTTAGGTCATCTCCACAGACCACACTAATCCGTTTTCATTTAAAATTGCTTGTTTTTCTCTACATTTTGGCCTTCTGCCACACTGAGACACCGCCGTTAGGAAACATAAACATCTCTTTTTGAAAATGCTGTCCAAAGTGGATCAATTTGAAATTGGAGCCTTTCGTAAAATGACGACGCATTTTATATATGTGACGCAGTCATGTGACCAATTCAGCTAACAAGGCGGAAGATATTTTGGATGCTATCCATTCTGACAGCTTTATTAACGATTAATATAAGTTTTGACATGCTCCATGTTGCCTCCCTTCAAAGAACAGCTATTGTTCAGCAGTGGAAGCAGACTAAAGTTGCAACATTTCAAAGAAACGGATAGTAAATAAACACCAGACGAATATGATGCAGGTAAAATTGTCCCATGTCTGTACAGTACATAAACTAAAGTGTTTCCAGTCGTTTTGGTGAGAATAACGAAAAGAAATGAAACCAATAGTGTGGACATCTTTAGACGAAAACATCAGTTTTAAATTTATCCAAATAAGTGTAGTCGTAGCCTAAAAAGCTTCCAGTCAACGACAGCTATTAAAAACTACAAAATAATCATATTGCAACTATATTTGGGATTTTGGCCACTGTTTTTGCTTTTTGTATATGAATGTATTTAGTGCACAAGAAGTGCATAACAAAACATTTCATAGTGAAATAACAGTATTGAGTTTAATAAATGAAACTGTAGTAAAATTGTCTTTAAAACAGACAACATAAAATAAATGAAGCTTTAAACTAACCTCAACTCTAGTTAAACACATACTGTACACAGTAGCACTAACTGCTTGATAAACAAAACTGTAATAAATTGTCTTAGAAACAGACAACATGAAAAAATATCTATCTAAAAGATGAACTAACCTCAATTCCAGTCAGAACAATAAATAAAAACTAACGCAAATCAAAACCACCTATTCGGTTCTCCCGCTCAACTTCGTTGTTTGTGGAGTGAGTTCTGATTGGTTAACGTCTTTCTCCCGCTCAGCTTATGCCGAGTTCAGACTGCATGATTTTCAAAGTAGTCGTGTCACAGATGCTTTCACACAGCATGACTATCTGGGCTAGCGTTTTGTCGCTGCTTTGTTTACACTACAAGATGGATCAGCGACAGGGAGTTTCACACTGCATGACTTCAAAATAGAAAGAATCACCGACAACTTTGTCCAAACTAGGTCTTACAACCAAAAGCACGTACTATATCTTTTGTTATTAACTACAAAACGAGAACGAAGCCTTTAATGGGGTAGAAAATGTACATATTTGCTCACCTGGCTTTGAAGGGAATTAGCAATTTCACCTTAACTTTTTTATTTTTTTGACCGGGTTGGGTTGTGATATTGCTCACTTGACATGTGAAACAGACACGGGGGCTCATCCCAAATTTACACTAATTTTCGCTCCATTTCTTGGGTCCGAATAAACTGAAAATGAGCGCTTTTAACTTCTCCCTCAACCTCCCGCTGGCCTTCATGTACCCACACTAGTGAATGCTGCTCTCTCATTGGCTGTAGGCTATCGCCGATGTTATTTTCAGTCAAAGCACATTTCACACGGTATGATTTGAATCGCCGACAGGTCCAGATATTTAGCATGCCAGATATCTCCCAGGCATCAGCAACTCATCTGCGATTCTCTCAGATCGCGTCTTTGATAGTTCATATTGTGTGATTATTACCCGCATGCACGAGCACTGATTTGCCTGTGATTTCAGCCATTTGTCAGCGATTTCTCAAAACCTGTTGGCGAGTCAAAATCGGGGCTAAAATCATGCAGTCTGAACTTGGCATTACCTGTAATTGCCCGGTGAGCTGCGTCAGCTCTGATTGGCTAACATCTTTCTACTGCTCAGCTTAGCTGTAATTGCCCAGTGTGCTCTGTCAGCTCTGATACATATTTTAAACATATTAAAATCATGCACACAAGAACGTATTCTGAATAAAAATTTTTATAAATTGATAGATAAAATTGCAGCCTTACGCGATTTGGAAATTGCATGTGCTTAAAACGCTATTGCGTTTAATTGCACAGCCCTGGATAGAATTCATCAAAAAATACCACATTTATCAAAGTGTGTGTGTGTGTGTGTGTGTGTGTGTGTGTGAAAGTGTGTAAAATACAGACAAGTATATAACTGCTTCCAGAGCTACAGGGGCGGATCATTCCGCTGTGGTGGGCCCTGATAAAGTAGGGACAATGCTGAAAAAAAGAGAAAGCGAGACTAACGGGTTATCAGGGATCTCTATTATTGACTTCTTCATTCTGATGAGATTGAAACATGAGTGATCAGAGTCCATCAACGCCTGCCTGCTTAACTGTACACCTTGTCATTGATGCATGCGATCTGATCTACTTTGATCGTCTTTGTATTTGAAACCCGAGAGATCACAAAGTCCCTTAACTCATTCAGGACATGTGCTAGGGATTCACTTAATACACATTAAACACGGGTTGCTGTAAAAACATGTCAATGGTGTAAAAAGCATTGTCTCTAAATTGAAAAGATATCTCCTCTATGGTGGGGGAAAATTTTAAAAAGAAAACACATAATTAATCTTGTTGTAAAAACTGTTTTCCAGAGATGGGTTGCGGCTGGAAGGGCATCCGCTGCGTAAAAAATATGCTGGATAAGTTGGCGGTTGATTCCGCTGTGGCGACCCCGGATTAATAAAGGGACTAAGCCGACAAGAAAATGTGTATATATATATATATATATATATGTGTGTGTGTGTGTGTGTGTGTGTGTGTATGTATATATATATATATATATATATATATATATATATATATATAT